>JAJMJA010000037.1:0-99656 GCA_030568835.1 Kodamaea hsintzibuensis (nom. inval.)
TTCCACCAGGGTTCTTGAAGGATGAAAATTCAACTTCATAGAGTGGATTATCCCTAGTCCCTATAATAGAAAAGTAATACGAAGATGTCATTCTGTTGGTTGTGTTTAAACTCAAATCACACAAGTCCTGTATATTTTACCCAAAATTTTAGATTGGTGTGAGTTCGTGATTAATAGGTTTAGGAGGTTGGAGTTCGTGTAGTTGAGGTGAAGATGATTTCGTTGCTGATATCATATACTTTACTTACTTGACAATATCATATAACCAACCTAACTCACCTCTAACCACATCTAATCATCCCTACCCACTTCCACTAGTGTAATTTAGTGACCTGCATACAGATCCACTTCCAAATGACTTTTGTTTACATTTTCTAATAGAGAGAGAGGATTCAATAGTCAAAGCAAATAGACATAGAAAGAGCATACGGCGAGAAACAGCAAGATAAGGTTATTGAAGTAACGACGAGTGATATGAAGGACACACAAAAACCTAACTTCATACACTCCTCCGATGTACGAGAGAAGGTTGAACGGCTTGTTCAAACCAGAATTCGCAATGGTCCGAGGCTGACAGAGGAGGATACAATACTTCGAGCAATTACATTCAATGTGAATGTGGAGCTTAACTCGCTATTCATTCGAAATAAACATCTCAAACCAAGTGAGTTGATTCGAGATAACTTGATTAGTTTGGCTAAAGTTCCCAGCTTAGTGTCTTGCCACTCGAATAAAAAGAAGAAGAAGACCAAGAACTTGTTATTACGAATACGTAATGACGAAATATATATAGTGAATCTCACCTTGCACATGTTGAGTGCACGCATACGACAGCAAGAACTAGAGAATATTGAATGGTGGAAAGATGAGAGTTATCAAGTGTTGACTGTTTGTCATGGAGAATTTATCGAACAGATAGAAAGGTATATCAGGAATACCTTCTCGGTAGAAATGAAAGAGAAGAAGAGTAAACGAGTGACAGAAAACGATGTTGAACTGGAGTATAGTGATGAAGGGACATTTTCAGAAGAAATGGTTCTTCAATCAAATGAAACAACGCGTTCCATAGAGGAAATTGAACATAACGAACTCGAATCTGTTGAGCAGAAGTTCCGCAATGACATCGACTTGAACGGATTCATCAATATCCATGACCTACAAGAATTGGAATGCGAACTAGATGACATTGAATCGCCAAAAGTAGGTTATACAGAACAAAATGATGACGATGAATCCCTGGAAAAGTTCGAAATAGATCTCTCAAGTCAACAAGAGACTCTAAAACGATACAAGTCTAATATAAACAGGATATCTAGTGAAGCTCTTTCAAATGGTATACATCGAATCTCTTCCACATTTGGACATCTTTGGGGACTAGAACCTGAACCATTACCTAAACTTAAACATGTTTCTTCACGAACTTCGGAACTTTCGAGGACATCCTCCTACACCCAAGATTCAGAGAAACTCCGCTCATTACCTTTCAATGAACAATCCACCACCGTTCCCACATACATTAAACAGAACAAAAAGTTCAAATTCATCAAAGTTGGTAAAGTACAACAATTTGTCCACTTGTTCGAGGAACAACAGAAGGTGCATAAGGTGGGTCAAGCATGATTAATTAAAGAGGACTCTAGAGTGTATATTTTGTACTATAACATATTAAATGACCGGACCTAATACCGGAATTCTTCCTATTGAATTATGTAAAGAAAGTGGTGAGTAGTACTATAACATATTGATTGAACGGACCTCGAATCTGGCTATTTCATCTGTCAACCTATTGAACTGTTCAAAGACTGTGGATGCTTGCAGGTCTAGCTTTTCTTCTGTGCCAGAAGGGTTATCCACTTTCAATGTGCCCAACACCCAAGTTTCTTTAAGTGATCGCGAAACGTTGAGCAAATCTTCACAGAGACGAATGATAACCAGAGCATCCAGCTCCATGGTGAGTGACTCCACAGCAAGCACTTCTCTAGGCTTGTCTGCGTTGATGACAACCTCAAAGATGTCCTGGAACTTCTGTAGTATTTGCAGAATATCTGCGTCGATTTTCTCTGTTTATGTTAGTTCAAATTGTGGCGAATGGGGCTTTCGTTAATCAGTATACTTACGTAGTAGGGCTATAGATTTGGGTTGCATTGGTGTATTTCATCAACTGATTTGATTGTGTTTAGATTTGAAAAAAGATTCGAGTGGAGAGGAGGGGGTGGGAAAGCGAGAGGGAGAAGAGGGAAAGTGAGTAGTGAAGAATTGTCGAGGGCTAAATAGAAGAGTATAATGAATGAAACTGTTAGAATAGGAAGAATCAATCTTGATATAGAGTCCAAGGAATGCTGCTAGACTAATGGTTAAAGGATGGTATATATTGTACACTTCTTTTTAACTAAGCTTACTAAGAAAATGATTACACATTATAACTATATTATATTTTTGCGACAAATGTTGACTAAGAATTTGAAATAGGCTTTCACCTTTATGCTTAAGTGGTTTGGAATCACCAAAACTAGTTAATCTGAGTTGCCTGAATAATGCTTGCCACCCTCTGATAATAACATTGTATTCCTACGTACCTCACTTGTGATTTTAAAGTATACTCAATTTTCAACCACTTCAACTAATCTAAATAGAAGCGTTTATAAATGAATGAATGATAATGAAGCACAGCTCACAACTAAATGTTACCCTTTTATTGAATAAAATTGGTAACTGAATATATTCAAGAAGGCAGGTTTAGGATTAGCTTCTGATAATAATACTAATTGTGAGACTTTTCAATAGTTGATTTGTAAATATTCTTCATCTCGATCTAAAATTTGCCACCCACGAAATAAAGTCTGATGAACTTGTCAATTTGTTTAGAAAGGGGTAGATTAATACTAAAGCTGACTCTTCTCTCGACTGATCCACTCCTGATAACTCTCAACTAACTCCACTTGTTAAAATTATAAAGCGATCTATGATTTAGAGCGCCCCAAATACACTTTTCAATTTAATTCTCAAGAAGATGCATCTCTTCCTTTTTCACTGATACGGACCACGATTCCATGTCTTCACTTCAGCTTCTTAGCCCGATTTATCTCGACTTTTGTGAGTGATTTCTATTCGACTCCTATAGGTACTGATTCATGTACGTGAATTCTTAACAATGGGATCTTCACTAGTTCATCAGTGTTTGCTAACCTTGTGATAGGTTACGACCGTTTGTTGCTTCAATCCTGACGTATTTTTCTGCAAGTGCCAAGTGGGTAGAATTTCTGCAACTTCAGCATACTGTGCATTTGAATATTCAAAACTTCACTTGCGGTGTTATACTCGAACACTACTAATTCATGAGGCACGCTTCACTGATACACCATTTAGAAACCAGCAATCTGTTAGCTATTGTCTTTCCAAAAGTATTCTTGAAAAGAAAAGGCGATGTCAAACTGCTACCACAGCCAAATTCCAAGATCCTGAACTGAGAATACCCCTGATAGAGTACACTGGTTTCTTTTCAAGAATGGCTACCTAAACTGTTCAATTCGGGCATGTACTCATGCATCAGCTCAAAGTAACTCTAAATTGGAACCTCAAAGAAGTAGAATTGGTTGGAACTCATGTGTTGCCAGTGAATAAGATCCAAAAAACACACACGCACAACACGCCAGCATAATAACTACTTCAGTATATTGTTCAATGTATAGTGACTTGTTCAAAGATTCCAACCCAGTCTCCTGGTTTATATTCAACTCAGCGATTGACCAGAGAAGCAGCACCCACAATAACTCATATAATACTGCCCTTTATCTATTCTGCAGTAAACTCACTGGCAGCACCCACAATAACTCATATAATACCACCCTTCAATTATACTTCAGTAAACTTACTGGATAGAAACTCACTTCTATGTGTGAGAAATCTCATCTTATTATGCCTGGCTATGCTATTAAAACTTCAAATATTTAGGTCACTTCAAAAAGTAGTCCAACCTAACTTAGAACGCTTGAGCAAAGCATGCTCTGGAAGTCCCCCCCTCTAGGAGCCTGCTTACAAGGGACCTTGAAAGTTTCTAGTTTTCTAAATGTACCAAACTTCTAGTCAATAACAAAATGCAGATTTAGATAACAATATCTATCTACAAACTTCTTGTGTCTTGAATTATCAGCATTTTTGAGAATAGTATTGTTATACTTTTTGATCGGCTATTCTAAAGTACTAATTAATTAACTGGGATCCTCCATACTGCCGCACGGCAAAAATGAAACTTGGTAATGTACGCTTGTTATCTCATGCACCCAATATAGTTGGTCCAGTTGTTAGCAACCTCGCCTCAAGCTACTAAGAACTGAATCAAAAACTCCAAGATGGACCGATGGCCGACGTGTGTGTCATTTCTTTTTTAAGTATTAGTGTCTTATCTTAAAACTCACACTTCAGCAAGCTCATAATAAATATTAATTAATTTGCACCACAATAACGTTTTGATGCCTGTCAATACTTGCGTGTGGCTATCGCATTACAAATTCTTCCCTTTGCTGGATAAATGTGGAGAACATCCACATTTCATGCATCCCCCTTTTGTATAAAATATGATACACAAAATCAATTTATCGGAAAAGTGTTAAATGTTTCCAGATGTCAATTCAGGTTCAATATGTGAAGGCTCTTTTACTACCTCAGTATCTAGTATGTGATACATGTGGAATCTAAAATTTACCCAACTTACCCAAATCTGAATCTAGGCGAAAGTTGTTTAAAGTTCTCAGAGGGTGTAGTAGGTGAGGGTGGTGTCCTCTTAAGTGTAAGGCGACATGTCAATTTTAAGCGCGCTACATAAAAATATTACTGCATGTTTCAATTAGCTAATAATCCCAAACTAAGACCTGAGAAAACAACCAGTGTGCTTTTCCTGTTGTTCTATTCAGCTAAGTTCCAAAGGATCTCTGTGTGTGGGCTTTTGTTAGAATTTCAGCCCCCTAGATAGTTCTTAGGATCTATGGGGAATATTATTATCGATTTGCAGCCAAATTGCACAAGGCTGATTTGCACTAAAAACCATACAGCCACAAGTCAGTTATCATTTCAGCTTTTTGTGATTAATATAATATTAAGTTCTCGAGTAGGTTCGCACGATCCACGGCACTTGAATAGATGAGGATTTATCTGAAATGAATGGGCATAGGGATAACATTTTGAGGTATAAAAAGAGCACAGATTCTCTGGAAGTCAAGACATCAACAAGCTCTATTCATCTTATCAGGTATGGGTGAAGAGAAGCAAAATGTGCAAATAGAGCAGATCCAGTCTGTTACCAGTTATTTACAGGTTGAAGACCATGCTGTTGACCTCAGAGCGATTAACTCTCATGCAATAAGTATTGGTGAGGTAGGTGCTGACTTGACTTCTTCACAGAAAGAGTTCATTTTAGCTAGGTTAAATTTTGAAGGTTTATTGTCCTTAGAAGACTTGCCTCCTACTGCTACTTTCATGATTGAGAAAATTCAAGCTTTACCTGCTAGCGAAGCCCATGAGATTATCAAGCAAGCGGTATTGGACTTTGATGACGATCCAAATATCCCTGCCCATGACTACGATTTGTTTGAGAGATTGAGTGCAGCACCTCCAGAGTTAACGTCTGGTGTGAAAGCAAATATTGCTTCAGCTTTTCAAAAGGAGCAGTATAAAGTTACAGACTCAGGTTCTACCTCATCTTCGAACTTGGAGAAGGAATCTAGTGACTATTTAAAGATTACTGATTGGGATTTTCAAGTGCGTGTTGAGGCTGCTTTGATCGCTTACTACTCTCCATACCCAGAAGTCAGGTCAGTGACTGAACCTTTTGACGATCCATCGATGCCTTGTGAAACTTTGAGGGTTTACATTATTGGAATTATTTGGGTTGCAATTGGTACCTTTATTAATCAATTCTTCTCAGAGAGACAACCTGCTATTACTTTGAATACTGCTGTTGTTCAAATCTTTATTTACCCAAGTGGTATGCTTTTAGCTGCAATTTTACCAAAGAAGAAGTTCAACATTTGGAAATATACGGTGGACTTGAACCCAGGACCTTGGACTTCCAAAGAACAGTTGTTGACCACTTTATTTTACTCAGTCTCCGGAGGGACAGCTTACGTTTCTTACAACATCCATGTTCAAAAACTTGCCATCTACTATGACGATCAATGGGCTACTTGGGGATTTCAAATATTGCTTATGCTTTGTTCTAATTTTATGGGTTTCGGTTTAGCTGGAATTATGAGAAAGCTTGCTGTGTACCCAGTACAGGCAATTTGGCCAACCTTAATGCCGACGTTGGCACTTAACAAAGCCTTAATGGTCCCAGAAAGAAAAGAAAATATTAATGGCTGGACCATTTCCAGGTACAACTTTTTCTTTATTACCACTGTTGCTTCATTTCTTTACTTCTGGCTTCCAAACTATTTATTCGCTGCCTTGTCTACTTTCAACTGGATGACTTGGATAAAACCTGACAACTTTAATTTGGCAACTGTCACTGGGTCATTTTCTGGGTTGGGTATGAATCCTATCCCATCTTTTGACTGGAACATGATTAACTTTAATTCTGCCCTTGATCAACCATTCTACTCGCAATTGAACCAGTACATTGGTACATTTCTTGGTTTCTTTATTATCATTGGTATGTACTATTCCAATTATAACTGGACAGCCTATCTTCCTATTAACAGTGCCTCAACATTCAATAACAAAGGTAAAGTCTACAAAGCTACTTCAATTTTGAACTCTGAAGGTTTGTTTGACGAAGATAAATACCAGCAAGTAGGACCACCGTACTATACAGCTGGAGGATTGTTGGTATATGGAGCTTTTTTTGTTATGTATCCTTTTGCTTTCGTTTATGAGATTGCTACAAAGTATAAACCTATGGTTTTTGCTGTCAAGTCTGTGTGGGCATCAGCTAAAAGCTTCAAAAGATCCAATTATGAAGGTTTTGATGACCCATATTCAAAAATGATGAGCCGCTATCCAGAAGTTCCAGACTGGGCTTTCCTTGTTATTTTGGTTATTTCAATTGTACTTGCAATACTTTGTGTTGAACTTTACCCAATGAACACACCAGTATGGGGTATTTTCTTTGCAGTTGCGATTAATTTTGTTTTCTTGATTCCATTGACGTCAATTTATTCAAGAACAGGTTTCTCTTTTGGTCTTAATGTATTGGTTGAGTTGATTGTTGGGTATGCGTTACCTGGTAATCCCCAAGCCTTGATGTTTATTAAAGCTATTGGATACAACATAGATGGACAAGCTCAAAACTATATTACGGATCAAAAAATGGCTCACTATCTTAAAGTTGCCCCAAGACCACTATTCAGAGTACAAATTTTGTCTGTTATTATTAACTCGTTTATCAGTTTAGCAGTTTTGAACTTTCAGATTACTTCTATTAAAGACTATTGTCTTCCTGGCCAAAAGCAGAAATTTACTTGTCCAGGTGCCAGAACATTCTACAACGCATCTATCACTTGGGGTGTTATTGGCCCCAAGAAAGTGTTTGACCACTTGTACCCTATCTTAAGATACTGCTTTCTCATTGGTGCTGTTGCGGCTATTATTTTAGCGATTTTCAAGAATTACGCGCCAAAGAAGTACACGTTATACTTCCAGCCAACTTTGATTGTTGGAGGCATGCTCGTCTACACCAACTACAACTTAACATATTACACTGGTGGTTTATACTTGTCATTTGCTTCTATGTACTACTTAAAGCGTCACTACTTGTCTTTCTGGGAAAAGTATAACTATATCTTTACTGGCTCTATGACTGCGGGTGTTGCCTTTAGTGGTATAATCATTTTCTTCGCAGTTCAGTATAAGGAGAAGGATGTCAACTGGTGGGGTAATTTAGTGCCATATAATGGTATTGATTTGGCTGCTCAATCCTTTGGTATCAAAAATGCTACATTGGAAGCTCCAGATGGATACTTTGGTTTCAGAAAAGGAAACTTCCCTTAGTATAGTAATATATTTTAATTTACAATGTTCGTTAATTTTGGAAAGTAGATCCATTTACTTTTGTCTATTCTAAGCAAGAGAATTAATATCTTGTTGCGCGCCAAAATTCTAACTTCAGAATCAATTAATCGTCTTATTTGATTTGAGAATCTTCAAAATTGAATTGCTGCAAAGTAATTAATATTTTTTCAATCAATTGTAATCATAAAATATAAAGTGATACAAAATTAAAGAAAAGAAATAATATCTGTCAAAAGAGTATAATGTAGGGCCGTACATCCACACGTTACAACGCTACCTTCAGAGTTCATATCCTCAATTTGAGGAAAGAATGTACTCAGTATCTACAGTCGTATTCTAAATAATTCAATATATGCTTCCATATGGCACAGCCAAGAATTGTGCAGCTCAATAAGTTAAACTAAATAATCTTTATCAAAGCCCCAACAGGAGAATCTTTCACGTAGAAGTTTTCCTGCCAAATGGGGTACTTTTGGGTGTAAAAACTTAAGCTCGCCATGATAAATTTAGATGTTCTACCCTTAGTATTCTTTCTCCCTTGTAAAAATTGTGTTTGATGATGAGGGT
Source organism: Kodamaea hsintzibuensis (nom. inval.) (assembly GCA_030568835.1). Lineage (NCBI taxonomy): Eukaryota > Fungi > Ascomycota > Pichiomycetes > Serinales > Debaryomycetaceae > Kodamaea > Kodamaea hsintzibuensis (nom. inval.). The sequence continues at coordinate 8,572 of JAJMJA010000037.1, forward strand.
AAGTCAATGTTGAGAAGACAATTTATCGCTCATTTGAGTCAGCGACTAGCATGTGAACAAAGTAAACGAGTTAAATTGTAATCATCTAATGTAGCGTTCTCTGTTACTGGTGGACAAAAACAATTAAGGTACCTGAAAGCGAGTTGCATGCATGTCTTCTAATATAAGATTTTTGGACTCGATTGGGTATGAGGATTTTATTATACGGGTCACTTTGTGGTGTCTCTGAGTTATCTTTGAAGTTCTCGGTACTGGATTAGGAAACTCTACACACCATGAAATTCGTTGGATCTATTGCTTCTCGACGTACGCTCCTTTAATGAAAAGCCATACTTGTCTGGCTGCCAATTGCCTCAAAGTTCATTCTAAATTAAGCCAGCATCTACATGCCTTAGTATAAAAAAGCTAGGGATCATTATAGTAGCCCCTATCTTTCCTATCTCCCTAGAATAACCACTAAAGTAACTTTTTATAGATTGCAGGTTCAAAAATTCACGCAAGCAAGATTATAAATTCGCTGTAGTAAAATGAGTGATTAGCTCGACATTCTTTTTTCATGTAGATGGATGAAGTGTGCAACTTTAAACATACGACTTCGTCATTGATACCAATGAGCATTCATCTATTTGGTACATCATTGTATCTGTAAAATCCTGTAAATTTTTAATACAAAACAGTATCAACTTAAACACCTTAAACTTAATTTGATACAAAGCCAGCGTAACAGCTCTCAGCTCAAAAGAATTGGGTTTAGTTGGTGTTTTTTATCATCTTCCCAAAAGCATTTAATTTCTTTAGCATTCAACTTAGGAGGTTGATTTCGTTTGACAGTTTACGTGCTTTGCTATAATGCTGATGTAAAAGTTGTTTGGAGGAACTGGCAGTTTTTGTAATTTTAGATTGAAGATTTGCAAAAAATTGTTCAAAAACTTTTTGATTACTTTAAATCTGGAGCCCAAATCCTATAGCTGCAAGTAACTGTTGAAAGTGACAGCTTGAAGTACTCCACTTTTGATGATTGGAAGCTGAATCAAGAACAACAACAATCTTATTGGAAAGAGATTTTAACAAGGCTATAGATTAGTTTTGGTATCTATAGCATGCAGTCACGTCAAACTGAAAACCTTCGGTGGCCTAAAGACCGCTTGTGAGACCCCCTTGACTATTCCTATTTTATTGAATTGACTAACTCGTTAATCTATTTTCAATGTATGACTGGTAAGCATTTATTTGAGGTTCCATACTTCGTCCTTGTGGAGTCTTCATATCAAGGGAATTCATCGAAAGGGAAGTTAACTTCGAAACAATTGAAATCCAATCCGTCTATGGACCAAAAAAGTGAAAGTGTATGAAATTATACGGTTTCTCTGGGACATTCATCTGTGTTTCGAACGCATTAACACTCAGAAGGTCGTCTTTCTTTGACAACGAATAAGGGTTGAAAATATCTAGCATTGTCATTTGACTCAATATGTATTTCCACAACACAGCGGCTCATACGTTACTAGTGATTCTCAATGCTAAGAGCTAAACTGATGAGGATAAATTTCAAATTTTAGCAAATTTCCTCATTCACAGGTTTGATGTGTTCCATGGGTTGCTATATGCATTGTACTTCGCAAGAGTATCTGAAGCAATTTTAACTTGCAGTCTTTGAAATAATTCCAGATATGTTTGAATGACTTCGAAACACCTACTCACCAAGTTTTTAATGATTCTGAGTCTTTCGGGTGATTTTCAATCCTTTCCAATGCTCTTACAGACACTGATTGCAATTCTGTCTTGCAGAAACCCTATATGGACTATACTCACTGTTCTTGTTGTGAGTTCTGTGATTAGAATAATTGTCCATCTATTCTTTTACAGGAGTCAACTTGTGCTCAATAATTTCATGGAGTTAGTTGTGGTATTTACCTGGGAATGAGGGCTTTCGCTGCTCTAGATGTTTGGCTTAAACATTGCCACTGTTTATGGAACAGCTAAAGATGGGTTACAATTCCACCAAGTTCAAAGTTCTGTGTTCAGATATTGTTCAGTTTACTTGCTTCTTGGGCTATCATTTTGAGACTAGTCGTCTTAAACTCCAACATAAGAAATTCATATTTCCGTATCAACATCGTTACAAAGCTCGTCGTAACGTTTGGTACAGATTTTCAGATTGACTGCTGGGACCCTCTGTGCTATACTTAAGATTTACGTCCCTAAAAAGTGTGTCTAGCACTTTTAGCCACCTTTAGTTCTAGGAGGATTTGTGATTATGCTCCCTATACCAATTAGCCTCAATATGGCATCTAGGATACCACAGTACTTTCTACTGGGAATAGTACATTTGCATTACCCCAGGGCAATGATTGTTGGAGTTACTCTACTTGGACTTCACATTCAGTATCACAACAAGTTTGCTAGTTGAAGGTGTGTGACTTGGTCAAATATGAAGGTGAGACTATAGACCAGAAAGAAGTTCATTGTCGAATACCTCTAAAGTATTTAATAATTACTTTGGTCATAGAAAAGGAAACTTTATAATGTTTTTGGCTTTCCTAATTTCCAAAGTAACCCACACTCCTTAAGCGTACACTCATTCCACTATTTCTTGAGTATCGTAAAACTCAAAACTGAATTTGTGCAATATACTTGTTTTCCACAAGTTAAGAGTGATTGAACTTTTTTTTAACACCCTTCAATTATTTGCATTCTGAATCGGCACGGCTCAAAGTTAATTTTTCCGACATATTTGTAAAGATGTTCCTTAAGCTAAATTTGGAAACTCTTTCAATGTTTTAGGCGAGTTGTAGATAATTGAATAATCAGACAGACAATATCGATGTATCAAGATAGTATGTATCTATGAAGGACTTGAGCTTGACAACAAAAGAAATAAACCTTATTCATGAGCCTTGTAGTCACTTCATTTAGATTGTGAATTGTTCAAGTCATCACTAGAATGAAATTTTTTATATTGATGGTTCGTTTTTTAGCAGGAACGCCATTCCTGCAAAAAAGGAGATTTCAAGTCAGCTATAAAGCACAGCCTTATAGTCCAATTCTTTTGCAAGGCTACAAGCCACCTTTTATTCTCTCATCGAGAATACGAATATAGTATAACCCGTCTAAAATTTAACAATTTCCGTGTGTAAGCCTCTCTCTGGTACAGGTTTGTGAAGGTTGTGTAACAAATAGGCGATTATGTAAGCGGAGAAATATGCGATTATGTAAGCGACAAATATATGGATTCGAGGTTAAATTTTGCAGTCGTATGCTAGAAAGCCCACTATAAGTAGGATCGAGTTTCTCAGCATTATGTACCTTTTCATTATCAAACAACAAATACAACAACTATGTCTTCAACATCAACTAATACCCAATCTCCATACTACTCTGAGTGGAAAATTGTGACGATTATTCAAATTATTGTCTTTGCAGTGGCTACGGCAGCTGCAGTAGTACTGTTTTTCCTCGTGAAGCTGCGTGTGAATAGGATTAAGACGATTTTACCGTTCTTCTTCTTCTTTTCCATCTTCACTGTTTGTAAGACAGTCGGAGGAGTAATGAGTCAAGTATTTTTACACGAAAAGACATTCCTGAAGGGAGTTTTCATTGCTGCTTATATATTCGATTCTGCTTCCTTAGGGTTTATTATCAAGAGTACATTCCCATTTCTTGAATACTTTTACAAGCAACAATTTCAATCTCAGCAGGGTCCAAGGGATGATGATTCTGAACTTGGATTGAAGCAAGAGTACCCAAATATTAACTTGAAGAAAGACTTGCCTAAACTTCATCCTTTCCGTCTTTTAACTATTGTTGTTCTTGCTGCTATTATTTGTACTATTGTTGGAGCCATTCAAGTCACTTCAGACAATCCATCTTACACAGTTAGTAAGGTCGGTGGGTTCTTGTTTATGGCTGTTACTCTTTTGTTCATTTTGGTTTCTCTCCACTTGTTATACACCAGTCCTGATCTGCGTTCAATCTTCGCTTTTAACATTGTGATTGCTCTCTTATTCGTGGTAAGATCTGCATACATATTATTGGTGGCCTTCAATAGTGTTTCGTTTAATAGCGCACAACCTAGCAAGTACACTTTGCTTTTGGGAGACTACAAGTATTTCACATTCATGGTGTTGGTTGCTGAAGCTCTCATTAGTATTTTGTTATTGGGTGTACTTCATGTTTTTGTTAGAAGCACCAATGCTTAAATAGAGTTTTTATTGCATTTACGGTAGAATAGAGAATGGATTATTTAATATTATAGTGTAACTAATTAGAAGATTTAAATTTTGCAGCCAATGAAAAGGTGTGTCAAAAAGTACATCATAATGAAAAATCAAATAATTATTCATCTACTGCTGTTGATACGTTCTCATACAGTCAGAAGGCTACAAGATTTATCACTCCGAATTCGTCAACTAAAACAAACATTCACCCAAACCTAATATCCACTTCTCCGCATCGATGACTCACGTTAGTGACTAATTTGATTCTGGTAGCGCACACATCCATAACGTCTTTTTTTGCAGTACTTAAAGTTTTGATTATATTTTAGTTAAGAACTAAGTGACTGTTATAAACATGACAAGTACAGAGCGAGTGAATGGAATGGTCCATACTAAGGTATTCAATGATTCTGACTTGAAGGAGTTGAGTTCGGTAAAAGAGGTAACTGTTGAGGAAACAGAGTGTCCAATACCACCTCGCCATTCGGTAGTAATTCCAGCTCCTCCAAAGTGGGTCTATGGTACAACAGCTCCTGTTCCTCTGGGGTTAAGGACTCCTAATAAGTTTATGGGAAATGGCGCTAGTATAGTTTCAGGTCCTACTATACCTAACTCAGGAATTTTTGGCCGCACAGGTGCTATATCTGTTGCACAGCCAGAACTTATACAAGAACACTTGTTCCCAACAACAGATGACTTGAAACATAAAATCTTAACGAATAGAGAAATAGTCCACAGTATAACGACTTCACCTTTGGATAAAGACTCGAACTCCAAACCGTTATTGGTCATTGCAGGACCAACACATGTTCAAGACATGAACCAAATCAGAGCGTGCGCACAATGGGTAGGTGCAAAATCGGGAAGAAAGTTCAACCACACTCCAAGTATGCTTCCCCTGACAGTAAAACACTTGTACGAGCCCTCAAAAGTAGCATCAAACAACTTACTCCTTTCGGTGAGAACTAACCTCACCAAGTACAACTATGAGAATAGCGTACAATCAGGTAACTCGGTGTCATCGTTTGAAATCGAACATGGGATTCCAGTGTGCAGAGCTTTACTCTGTGACTTGGCAGAAGTAGTTCCGATCATAGGCGAAGCCTCAGATACAATAACCCCGCAGTACTTGTCTGACTTATTCAGTCTTGGATTGGTCAGTTCGACCTTGGTTGAGTCTCAATTACACAGAGAATTGGTCTCAGGAATGTCATACTCTGTAGGGTTTCAAGCAGTGGACTCTCATTTGGAATTTAACAAAGACATGTACTTGCACAAGGTAACAAGTGCTTTGGATGCAATGTACGCATCGCTGCAACCACACCAGTTCTTGTCCATCACCAAAATGGGAACCGCAGCAGTGATTGGAACAGTAGGAAACGACGAAACATTTATTGTTTTATCTGTGAACCTGAAGTTGCTGGCAAGTGACTTGCAAACAATCATCGAAAAAGTATACCTGTACTCTAATGCCAAGTACTCAGTGCCTAAAGTGATGCTTGACGTTGGGAAATTGACAAACAACAACTATGGGGATAAGGTGAAGGTGGTACAAGAACTTTTAACCCTGTCTGTGAAGAACAAGATAATTGGAGTGATGGTGGACAGTGGAGATAACTATGTTCCTCAAGGTTTACCAGTGGACTTATCGGAACAAGAACCAGAAGTGGACTACGATGATGATTTGGTTTACGACTCGGTCCACACTCAACATATGCTGGATTTGAACAGATACTTTGTACAAAGACGTATGAGACTGTACAAGGGCAGTGCACTGAATCTGATGACATCCCTGATGACATCTCTGTTGGCTTCATCAGTGGCCTCATTGCCATCCTTGTACCTGACTGATTATGAGTGTTTGTTAAACGCAGACAAGTTCATCAATTTCTTGAACGACTTAACCAATTAAAAGGAAACATACCAAAAGTGAGAGGAATCAGAATGCGATATTTATTGTTTTTGAATTTAAAACCCTTTGAACATTGGGCTATCAAAAGTGTTAGGGGACACACAACTCCTCAAATGTAAATGATTTATTAATAAATAATGGCTGCAAATGCTTAATAAAATGAATTTTCCATATATCCTTAAATGTTTGGAGTTAAAATAGAACAAAACGTACTATTCTCCATAAAAAGTTAACAACACAAGCAAACATCTTGTATATGTTGACGATCATCCAGATCGAACGTAACATCACCACTATAATGTTTTCCAAGAAAATATACAAGATTCTGCTGGCTTTACCGTCCTTGATTTTAAGAGTGAGGTCCAATTCTTCGCCAGAGCCGAACGAGTAGTTGCTAGCAAATAAAGAAGCATTTAATTTATCGAGCTTCTCATTGATTTTACGCAACTCAAGCGAAAGCGAAGTGTTGATTTCTCCAATTGAACGATCACTGTTACTCAACAAGTTATCTATTTTCACAGAATATGTGTCATTGCTTCTATGGATGACTGCTTTGATTTCACTCAGAAATGCTTCATACAACTGTTGATATTCTGGTATGTTGTGGTCAATAATTCCAAATATCATCAGACATATCTCTGTGATCTGTTTGTTTATGATGTGGTCCAACTTGGCTTCCAAGGTTCGTGTGAGATGTGGGTATACCAGTGTTATGTATTGCATTCTCATCTCGATTAGTCCATCAAAGTATTGATAATACTTAAAAAGTTCAGCGTATGCGTCCGCATCTGTGTCGTAAGTGTATTTTATTGCGTTACCTGGAGTGAGGTAATCTTCTGATGTGTCTCTGACGTCTGCAGATTCGCCAATCGTTCCCTCCACTTCGTTATCGTCGAGCAGGGCTTCTAGCTTAGATGTTTCCGAGGGGTCTCTCCTATCTACAGCATTGAACGACACATCGTTGATATCCAAATCACCGTACTTGAATAGGGCAGGAGTATCTAATAATTGATTTAATTGGTTAGATATCTCCAGTTGATCAATGAATTGACCCATTTGGAAGTCCAAGCCTTCCTGGCCTTTTGTTTGATTCAATCTTTTAAATAATTGATCTTTTAGTGGATCCTTTGACTCTTGAATGTCTCTATTGATCAGCTCTCTTGTAGGTTCATCTGCTGGCTCTTCTGCTTCATTCTCCATGGATGGTATTGGAGAATGATTTCTGGATTGGTTTCGAGAATCACCTCTTGAATGACTTCTTGAATTGCTTCTCGAATCACTTCTAGAATGACTTGAAACACTTCCCGTGTTCATAGAATGTGCTGGAGCAAAATGGATATTGGCAGATCCATTTGTTGACAATCCATTCAGCGCAACCAGCGCAGTAGGTGAATGCGTATAGAGCTTTTTGGTGTGCCTTTTAACACTATTTTTTATTCTTTTACCTCCATGTTTAGTCTTGCTGAAGAAATGTTTATCGTCCTTATCCTCTTCAAACAATTTATCATGGAGTCTTGTAGAATCATCATCAGATTCTGAAAATTCTGCTTCAGGTGGGAACCAGAGTTTCCCGTTGGATCTTCTTAATCTGTTCCAATTATTTCTTCTCCATCCCATATCTCCAAAGTACTCATTTAAGTCGATGGCCCAGTGCATTTGCCATGGTGTTGTGGTGAAATTGTTATGTTTGCTGAACACGTTACATGCAAGTGGGAGGAGTTTGAAGGTGAGCAATTTGGGGAGTTCAGGTTCTTTTGCTTTGACTCGTACAGCTCTGTTTCTCAAGATTTGGATAGGATTGTATACTCCTTGCACTTCCTGGTGGCCAATTTCTTGTAAACCAGCTTCATAAAGTCGTTGAATGAACATGTACTTGACACTAAACATTAACTTGACTCTCTCTGCTTTAGTATAAGTTTGTCGCGATATTCTTGTTTCTCCAGTTAAGTTGGGGTGGTCAGCAAAGTGATGAATTTCTCCAAGGGTTGGGTCTACAAAGTTGGAGTCAGCTTTGAGTGTTTTACGTGAATCGAGTAAGACATTTGCTAATTCACGGACCTTTTTTAATTGCTCTTCCGATACTTCTGGTTTCCGTTGAGGTCTTTGGTATTTCTTTGAATCCTCCTGTTTTGAAGTGGGAAGGTATGTAGTTGATTTTGAATGCAGTGTATTGTTTTTTGATGATGCTTGAATAGTTGGGCTTTCATTATTAAAGGATATAGACTGTTTTGAGTCACTAGGAGATGGTTTCTTGGTAATGTTTACAGAAGTATCTCTCGAGTGTCCATAACTAGTCAATAAAGAGTCTGAAAGTGAAGAGTCTATTAATTCCGAGTCTTCCTTCTCCTTCTCCTCAACTACTTCATGTCCTTTAGATATATCGTCTTCAATCGAACCAATTGGACTAGAATTCTCCGAATCATTAATATTTTCAACTTCAATAATCGGTATACTCGACTCATTTATTATAGAATCAGATCTATGGTCATGTTTGTCTCGCTTTCTTTTCAGATCAAACTCAAACTCGAATCCATCCTTCTTATGCCCATGTCGCCTTTCACTAGATACTCTATGAGGTGCATCCTTTGTCTTCTCAAACATAGGACTCGATAACTTGAGCTTACTGAGTGGTGAGTTCTTCATGGTAGCCAGTACCAGTAGTGGAACACGATATGATCAGGGTGTTTTGTTAAAGAACAGGTTGTAATCGAGGCTTGGACTACTCTACAACCGAAAGTTAAAATATTAGCGCGTCACGTGAAAAGGAGTGGCTGCAAAAATGGCAGTTCCAACCATGATTAGGAGAGAATAATGGTAGTGAGTTGAGTGAGTGGTGAAGGGGTAGTGTGGTTTTATTAATGGTATTGTTAATGTATTTGGCTGTAAGTTTGCTTTTTTTTTAATCTCGAGTTGTAAAGATACTTTGATTGGTGATTGGGGACTGGGAATAGAGATTAAAAGTAGTGTGGTGATTCGGCTAAGGTTTTAAAAGAGGTGATGAATGTAATAAAGGAACGCAGTTTAATTGTTCTTATTTAGATGTGTCGATGACTTTGTATTTGGAATTGGATTTGGATTTATGTATTGATATAGGTTGGATTAGATACGGTTCGACTAATATTAGAGATAAAGATATTTCCATACTTTGAAGACATGATAGAACTATTGTAATAATTTATTGACATAAATTAGATCTTCACCCTTACTTCTCGCTTATCTCTTAATCTCATTCAGCTTCAATCTTTGTAAATACTTATAAATACTTATTAATACTTGTACATTATCATTTCACTCTATTCATCTCATTGATTAACTCGTAACCTGTCAACATTAACACATGCCCCTTCTCTTCCCCCACACACACACAACTATAATCAAAATATAATGTGAATTATATAAAATCTACAATAGGATAATTAGTATTAACAATTGCCATATTACATCATCAATTCACACTTCTATTATACCTTCCTTACTGATGACGTCTTCCAATGCGAAACTTCCATTTCCTAATCCGATCTTCGCAACCATTAGTTTGCTTCTTCCTATTCATAAATACTCCTTGCTATTTTCTATCTATCCAACACATATCATCATCATCATATATCAACATATCATTACAACAACCCCAAGAACCATTCACCATACACTCTTAATCACACTCCAACATACCAAAAATCAATCCCATACTTCATAACCCTTAAATTTTCCATTTACCTCATCTTCTACACTTCCATTCATCCCGGTTCGCAACCATTTTCACTCTATGTAAACACGTTCATTATGTATAAATTATTCAAGTCACTAACCATTCACTGAACACATATAATTCGAAACCAACTCCAACTCTCACTGCAAACTCAAACCACCTAACCCTAACACTTACATCTCACAAAACATACCTCTTAACTCTTCCCCCACAAATAGAACCACTTGCCATTGATAACCGTGGTATAGTTCCCGTGGCTAATCACCTGCATAAAGAAACCAGACATGAAATTTTTTTTTGCCTTCCAAACTGTTCTTAAGTCCCATAGTCCAAGACAGTTATGTTGAGGAATACAGTAACCCGTGGGTTTAAGCAGACTTTGCGAGGTCAGACCAATCGAACTAGTCATTATGCGCATACTGTTGTTTTGAATTGTTCACGCAATCTTTCTAACAAGATACGGCCACTGTTTCCTACTGGTCCTGGAATTGTAATAAGAAGATTTCAGACCAATGATGCCAAATCAACAGATACTTCCGTAGCTAAGGAATCAAAGGAATCCAAGGAAGTGAAGGAAGTGAAGGAGGAGAAGAAATTGACGATTTGGGAAAAGGTGAAACATGAAGCCCAGCATTATTGGGATGGTACCAAGTTGTTAGGGTACGAAATAAAGGTATCCACCAAGTTGATTTTCAAGTTGGCTTCAGGATATGGGTTATCACGTAGGGAACTGAGTCAATTACAACGTACCCTTGTAGATGTGGCACGTTTGGTCCCTTTCCTGATGTTTGTTCTTATTCCATTCGCTGAGTTGCTCTTACCAGTTGCACTCAAATTATTCCCAAACTTGTTACCATCAACTTATGAGCTGAAGCAAGACCGTGTCAAGAAAAGAGCAAAGCTTTCTAAAACAAGAGTCAGTGCGCTGGAGTATATCAAGAAGACTTTGGAAGAATCAGGTGGTCTTCAGTTATCTAAAAAGATTACAGAAGCTGAAAGAGAAGCCTTTGTATCGTTTTTCGACATCATCTCGATTGGTAAAACTCCAAGCAGAGACCACTTGATTAAAGTAGCTAGAATGTTCAAGAATGATCAAGTTTTGGATAACTTGCTGAAAACCCAATTGGTGGCCATGACTAAATACATGTCTTTAAGACCTTTTGGAACTGACTCCATCTTACGTTACCAGATTAGACACCGTTTGTTGAATATCATCAAGGATGATAAGGCTATTGATTACGAAGGTGTAGACAACTTGACAGTCCAAGAATTGCAAATGGCATGCTCCCAAAGAGGTATCAAGACAGTCGACGTATCTCCACGTAGATTACGTGAAGACTTGTCAACTTGGTTGGACTTGAGATTAAGACAAAAAATCCCATCGTCTTTATTGATTTTGTCCCTGACATACACTTATGGAGAAAACAGTATCGAGCTGTACTACGACGCCTTATTGGCTGTCTTGTCTTCGATCCCTGATGAAGTGTACAATGTAGCTAAATTGGAATTGTCCGATGACTCCAAGTTGAAATTGAACATCTTGAAGGAGCAAGATGAGATGATCAATGAAGAAAACTTGAGAGAAAAGGATACTGTGAACAAGGTGAAGGATGATATTAAGTTGGATGAGTATGAAGATACTGCCACCGAAGGTATTAAACTTGAGGATGAGCAGGCTGAGGAGAACAAGAAGAGTGAAGAGAGCGAGAAGAGCGAGAAGAAGGAAGTAGAAGAGAAAAAATGAGTTACGATATAGAAGTATATTTATAAGAAACATGTGTTCGATTGTAAGATATGACAGTGAGGTCATTTAATGTGACTGACTTCTTAATTGTAATGTATCTTGGAGTAGGTAAGAATAGAAGAGGATCATGGACAATGAGGATAATTACTAGAAGTATAATATTCCTTTGTTCTTAGTGACTTTATACTAAATTCTGCCTTGTAAGAACATCAAAAAGCTTCAAATACAATCTTAATTAAATTAAGTATATTCATATTATTGTTCTAATTATTGAAAGCTACAAAAGTAGTTATTCACTTGATATGGAAAATTCTAATTTCACATTTAAAGTACCTTCATACCAGTAGATCCAAATCTACCTTCACCTCTTTCAGTAGCATCAACTTCTTCAGCAGTGATAGATACAATCTCAGCATTCACAATCTTCTCCAACACCAATTGAGCGATTCTGTCACCCGATTCCACCTTGAAATCCTTGTCGGAGTGGTTGAATAACAAGACCTTGATCTCTCCTCTGTAGTCAGCATCAACCACACCTGCACCAGTCAGGATACCATGCTTGACTGCAAGTCCAGATCTAGGTGCTATTCTACCATAAGTACCATGAGGAACACAAAGGGTTAAGTCAGTGTCAACCAACCCTTGTCCTTTAGCTGGAATAACAGCAGCTTGAGATGAATAGATATCATATCCAGCAGCCCATTGAGATCCTTTCACTGGTAAAGTGGCTTTATCAGAACGAAGAAATACTCTCAAGGTTCCGTCAGATGGAATAGTCTTTTGCTCAGTTGTAGTCATCTTGAATCGTGGTGTAGTGTAGTACCGTTTGATGAGAGAAAACGCGTTTCGTTGCGAGTATTTATACATTTGAGGACGCGTAGGGAGTGAAAAAAAAAAAAATTCCTGTGATCGTCCATGAGTTAGTTCAGGTTTCGTTATGAGTCTTTGGAGTGATGAGTTTCTGTCTGTGTCTGTGACAGGCAATTAAGGTTATGTACTAGTATTGGTTCTTTAGTTTTTATTTTTATTCTATATGCTTTATTATTTATGATATTGTAATACTTCTGGTATTAGGTATATTCTATTCAAGAAACTATTCCTTTCATCAACTGAATAGTTGAGGTTAATGTTTCCAATCTTCAAGTAATTTATAACTATTAATGTTTTCAAGTTCATTAGTTCATTTTTGTATCCGATATTACTTGTGATAGAATTGGCAAGTGAATATTCATGCTTCTTTGTACTAGATAGTTTGTTGAATTTTGATGCAATTTCATACAACAGTTCATTTGGATGATCCAAGTAATAGCCAACAAATTTTGATCTGTCAAGTATAGCTCTTATGATTTCGGTATGTTTCTCTATTGCCACTTGTCGCAGCAGATAATGATTCCTTTTGATCTCATCTAATTCTTTAAAGGCTCTTTGGATTTCAGTCACACTTGCTTGACGTTCAAATAAAATATCAGACCCAAAAATATGCTGTGCCAGTCTTCCAACTTGTCTACTGAAACTCTCCGAAATCAACTTATCATATAAGTCTGTAATGAAGATATCACCCTTTTTCTGTTTTCGGGTGGCCCAAAGCTTGTCTTTGATTATTTCACAAGGATGAAGGTTCAGAATTGGATAAGGATTCCAAGCATGTTCTGGAATATTAGACTTGATATATTCTACTATTTCATATCCTTCCCAGACTCGATATGACTGCTTAAACAACTCATTCAAATAAGGTGACTTTTCAAGTGCTGCTTTGGTTTCTGCTGGTAAATGATTGTATTTTCTCCGGGTATAATGTACATGAGAATACTCATTATACTGTTTATACAACTCAAACCCACGAGCATTGGTTGGAGGCTGATGATTATACGTATAATCTTCTGAATGGACAACCTTAAGAATCTCTGCGGTGAGTTGGGAGTTGGGAGTACCCAAATCAAACGGCTGCCTTAGCCATTTAGTTGATATTGTTAGACTTCTGGAGGCATTGATCCAAGCAGATCTCCTCAGATTCATATTTTATTTAAACTTTAAAATTGAAAAAAGTGAACTTAACTAAGGTTAATTTCCAATCTGAAGAATTTTAGTTATAGTAATGAAGCAATACCAGAGGGTAAAACAGATTGATTAGATATATAAGTACTCATACGTATTCAATCTTAAAACATTGTGGTAGTAGTCACAACCCATCTGACTACACAGTATACTTTATAAAAACAAACATTGATTGAGTTATTACTCTCACTATTGAACTATTTAATTGTAATTTCATACAAATTGTTAACTATGTGATTGATCTCTATACCTCCTGGGTGATTCAATCGAATCACAATACTCATCCTTTTAGTCACTCTGATTTCAATTCTGTGTCTTGTAAACTTTATCTTAGCTCATCTTGATCTGGTCACTATACATATTTCGTATTGCAAACGGTTCCAATCCTTTCACCCTACGGGCACTTCAGTTACAATCATACAATTCGCATTCTATTACACAATACACTAACCGCCTAGTTGAAGATTGAGTCAAACTCACTTGGCAACTCTTCAATCTGGGTCGAGTAGAACTTTTCAATTTCTCTCATCATTCCAACATCCTTGTCGGTGACAAAGTTGATGGCAACACCCTTTCTACCAAATCTACCACCTCTACCGATTCTGTGGATGTAGTTTTCCTTGTTGGCTGGCAAGTCGTAGTTGATAACAAGGGAAACTTGTTGAATGTCAATACCTCTGGCCAACAAGTCGGTGGCAATCAAGATTCTCGAGGATCCCGATCTGAACTCCTTCATGATGGTGTCTCTTTCGGTTTGTGGCAAGTCGGCGTGGATAGCGGAGACAGTGAACTTTTGGGCCTTCAATCCGTTGGTCAAGTACTCAACCTTGGCTCTGGTGTTACAGAAAATGACGGCTTGAGTGACGGAGATCGAGTCGTACAAGTCAATCAAACATTCCAACTTGTATGCTTCTTCTTCAACATTGATGAAGAACTGCTTGATACCTTCCAAGGTCAATTCGTCCTTCTTGACCAAGATTCTGACTGGGTTGTTCATGAACTTGGTGGTGACTTCCAAAACGTCTTGTGGCATGGTGGCCGAAAGCAAGACAACTTGGGTGGTTTCTGGCAACAATCTGAAAATGTTGTAGATTTGCTCCTTGAATCCAGAAGACAACATCTCATCGGCTTCATCCATAATGAACATCTTGACCTTGTCAGTCTTGAAAAATCTTCTCTCAATCATGTCGAAAACTCTACCTGGAGTACCAACGACAACTTGAGTACCGGCCTTGAAAGCCTCAATGTCATCTTGAACAGAAGTACCACCAATAGAAGCGTGCACACTAACGTTCAAGTACAAACCAATCGAGGTAACGACATTCTTGATCTGCAAAGCCAATTCTCTGGTTGGGGCCAAGATCAAAGCTTGGGTAGCCTTCTCCTTCTCGTCGATTCTCTGCAAAGCAGAAATGGTGAAGGTGGCAGTCTTACCAGTACCAGATTGGGCTTGGGCCAAGACATCACGGCCTTCAGTAATTGGCAAGATAGCTCTTTGCTGAATAGCAGATGGAGCTTCGTAACCGTAACCAAAGATACCTCTGACAATCTCAGGCTTCAAGTTCAAATCGTCGAACTTGTAAACGATGTTGTCGTAGTTGGTTTCAATCAAACCATTGTCAATCTCAGTAATTCCGTCTGACATATTAATTAATGTGTTGCTAAAGAAGAGTGGATTCTAATTTTTATCGATAGAAAAATTTTCTCTCATCGTATTAGCGTCATGTCCGGGTAAATTAAACACGTGTTTGGTCATGTGTTCGTGACGGCTGGTGATGGATAGGCAAGGAGGGGATAGGAAGGAGGGATGGGGATAAGATATTTGCTGGGTGGTTGGGGTGATCTGAATGACGCAGATCGCTGGTTAGGCTTTTTTAATAAGGAGTTACTCGGGGGTTATTAGTAGTCATGTAAGGATAATAAATTATTTATCAATGCTTTCCGTTGACTTTATTGGATTGTAAATGGGTGTATTCGCCTTCAGAATTGTCATTTCAAAATTTCAACCACTTTAACTAAATCATGGTGCAATGAGTTGTGAATAAATATAGAATAATTTGGTTGCAGGTTTGAAGTGCCTTGGCTATAGGTTCTATATTTGTGCAACTAAGTACCAGAATTTATGTACACTTGAAAAAACTACACTACATACAATCAAATAATTGAGAGCAACTGTTTTCTAAGTACTCAGTAATACAGAGAAGAAAGTGCTGATACAGGATACCAAGAAGTGAAGCCGAAATCAACAATAGATAATTTAAGGAGTGGGGTACTAACAAACAATAGTTTATGAAGGAATGGATTATTTTAAGAATGGGTACATTTGGAAAATCTAAGATTTATTTGGCTGCAAAATCCTTAACAATGCAGTTTTAATATGTTAGTAATGGAGATCAAAATGGTTTTGAGATAATGGAATAATAGTTTGCTGCAAAAACAACCAACCAGGCTACTATTTGATATTATGATAAACTATTTGAATGATCGAGGTAGATCATGGTACTAGTGTATAAGGTACTTGTTACACATTCGTTCACTTTACAACGAAAGAGTGCCAAGTTCACAATTGAAACGTCCACTCACTTCATTTTTGAACAAGCCACAAGACTGTTAATAAATAAATTGAAACAGTCCTAGAGTTTATACTAGTACTGTTAGTTTCGGGTTAAAATTCACAATTCCGATTCTACATGTATCGGACTTCACAACTAATAATTTAATTAAATATCAGTAAGCTCACCGGATTATTGACAACCTGTCTAAACAAGCTCAATTATTAACACAATACAGGATAAAATCTACTACGACAGTTTCTAAATCAACGGGATCTACCCAGTTGTTAATTATCTTAATGTAAACAAAACAAGCATATATACTTCAAAAACTTCTCTCAGGTGCAACACGACCTCTGAACTCCCATGGGAACAATCTTGGAACGTCACTTAGTTCTTCATCAGCTTCTTCGACGACTTCAACTTCTTGCTCTTCTTCTCCTTCTTCTTCAACCTCTTCCACATTCTTTTCTTCCTCCTCCTCTTCTTCATATATTTCCTTTCTCTCCTTCTCCTCATCATCAGCTAACTTCTCCAATTCTTCGTCCTCCTCTTCATCTTCTCTTGTTTCTTCTCTAAACTGCTGCAGTAACCTATGCTGTGGCACGTAGTCGAACCTGCTATCAAAAACTCGCTCCGCAGGTGCGTACCGGTGCAATTGTAATTGGTTTGGGTCCTCAATTGGAGCTTCTATCGTATGCTTTTTCTTAGCCTTAGTATGCTTAGGCTCCGGAATTTCTATTGGTTCGTCCAATAAATCTGCAAAGTTGTATTCTTCTCTGACACTTTTCTTGGTAATTATTCTATTCTCATACTCTTCTTCTTCCACTCTTCTATATTCTTTCTTAAATTTCTTATTAATTTCTTCCAATTGAAGATCATCCTCTTGGTGTTCCTCCTCCTCGTGTTCCTCTTCGTGTTCCTTCTCTTGATGTACCTCCTCATGCTTCTGCTCATGCTTCTGTTCATGCTCCACTTCATGTTTCTCCTCATGTTTCTCCTCATGTACCTCCTGATTTACCTCCTGATGTTCTTGAGTATGATGGTCCTCCTCTTGTCTTTCTTGCTGAGGTTCATAATTCTCATGCTCATTGACCTTTTCTGGCTCCCATTGATGAACATACGATTCTATACTCGACTGAGCATCATTACTGGGTTCTTCGATGCTCCTGGCATCTTCAGCTTTACTACTTGGAGGTGGTTCTCTCGTAGCATCCCATTGTGCGTCTTGGGAATGCACAACGTTGTCTGGAATGGCAGTGTAGTTGTGTGGGTCAAGTAAGAATTCAATTTCAGTTTGGTTGGTATGCGAATGATGGTGTTCATGGTGGTGGTGGTGGTGGTGGTGTTCATGGTGGTCATGGTGTTCATGATGATCATTGTTTTCTTGATGTTCATGCTGATGCTCTTGATGTTCATGCTGATGCTCGTGATGCTCATGCTGATGCTCATGCTGATGCTCGTGTTGATGCTCGTGTTGATGTTCATCGTGGTGGTCGTGGTGAGTTTCTTTAGTTTCCTCTACTTTAACCACTTTAGGTGGATATAAAACCTTCTCTATTCCACTTCCAAATTCACTAGTCCATACTTGCCACCAATCCTTGTGAGTTATACTAGAGTATTCATTAACAGGCAGTTTCCAAGGTTTCAAAGATCCAATGTAATGAATCAACTTTATGTCATCCTTAAAATGATAAAAAGCTGGCAAATACTCATAGTGTAACAGTGGTGTGACATTATATAAAAAAGGTAATTTCAACCAATTGGATCCTTTCTTAGATTGAATCCAGTCAGGGTTTGCATTAAAATATTGGTTCAAGAGACCCTGGTCTGCACCATCAAAAGTTTTTGATTCTCCGCCATTTGCCAATTCAAGCAATTGTTGATGGTCGCGCGGATTAGGCCTCAAAAGAAGCACACCAGAGTTGAAAATGTCTGGGAAACCTGAATCTGGTGATGCAGCTATGGTACCAACCTCCAAGTCCAAGTCCAACAAGGCCAAAATCAGCCCTGTTTCACTTTTTGTGGGGAGAGTGTCACAATCCAAGTACAAAATTTTGTAGTATGGTAAAGCCCACAAGTGTACCTTGTTGAATGTCTGGGCCAATTCCGGTCTCTTAAGCAGGTATGCCAATTTATCATGAGCTGAAGAAACAAGGGTTTCCTCAAACTCAAGGATATTGTAATACTTCTTCAACAATGTCAATTGATGCTGAGAAAACAAATGCACATTTGCTAATACAATCCCAATATCAACACTTGCAGGAACATTCAATCTCCGCAACTGCGCTCCCAATACAAGTGCCCCCGGCAAATAACTGGGATCATACAATAGAGTGAAAATGGCAGACATTTACAGATATACAGACTCTTTCAATTCAACTGAACCCAATTGCAACTTATTTAATTACTGTGGGGAGAGGGGGTTTATTTATACAAATTTACACACTAATTAAATTTTTGTTGGTACTGTTATGTATTTCCAGAATAAGGTTTTTTGCTTCTTTTCTTGGGTGGGTTTGCCGGAGTGCAAGCTCCGAGAAATGAGGCAGCGAAGAGGGTATGTATTATGGTGGAGTATTGTGGGGAGTTCTTTGTTGATGTATTTGTAGTGTGTTGGCGACTTACAATGAGAGGGAAACATTTACAGGCGATCTGTGCATTAAATTGTGAGACCCTTTTGAAGTAAATCCTTTGTGTTTCGAATTGAAAATGTGGTATGATGAATTCTGTTTGTGAGCATGGTAGATTAGATATCCCTAATAATCGGGAAGATACGGCTGCACGAGTGGAGGGGAGGTGCACTTAAGTTTAAATAGAGTGTGCTTGTATTACTTGTATTACATGTATTACTTGTTAGTGTATGTAGTGGAGGGTAATTGAGTATCGTGATGGGTAGACTATTGAAGATAGTAATGGGTAAAGGTGGTGGTGTGTAGTCAACATCAAAGTCGTATACATTTCGGTTGGGTCATTTTAGCTGGTCCGATTCGGCTGCTTGTTAACTACTTTAAAACATTGCGTATCTACAATTAAGTTGGGTTTCTTACGCAAAGGTGTATACAGCGCAAGTGATGTTCCATCATAGTTTGTTAGCGAAGATTAAGATTGCATGTAGACTCTTTATCTCCACACTTTCCCAGATCCATTGCATCGTTAATTTCGTCAATTTATGTCTATCTGTTTATATACGACGCACTGGAATGCTCATGTCCTCTAACTCTTCTCGCTGTTATCTACTCCACTCTCTCCATTATCTTATGCGTTCTTAATAAATTTACTATTAATATTCTGCATTTTGCGTTCCATTGTCTATTCTTATGTATTGTTCTTTACACTGCAACTCCCTTCACATCACTACGATTTTTATGGTTCCTACATTCCTTACATTCCAGTCCACAATCTAAGTGGGTCCTTCTTTCTCAATTACAAGTTTTTATTAGACAAACTATACCTAATTTAACGGGAGTAAGACCAGACGTTCTTCAACAAACCGTCTTGTTGAGCCAATCTGTTCAAAGAGTCGTCAGCTTCACCTCTACCTCTGATGTAACCGCACAAAGCGTAGGTGGTGTTAGAACCAGCAACGGCTCTACCTTCCTCGTCAATGTTGGCAATGTTGATTTGGACAGAAGCGTGGTCCTTGGCCTTGATGATTCTGTTGGTGGCAGAACACTTTCTTGGGACGTACAATTCAACCTAATTTGTTAGTATAAGAACATAATAATCTCACTTGGGTATATCTTTGTTATCAAGAAAGTACAGTAGTTGTATTTGAGAGTTGGGGTATTTGAGTGATTTGCTTGTTGTATCCTTCAAGTCATCCACATACTTGAGTTACTTCGATGGCAAGCTTGGAGTTCTCTTAGACTTGTTTCTATCTCCTCCTTATCTTATTCATATTCATATTCATACTAATGATTCAGTAATAAGTTCATCTAGTTCAGCATGAGTCGTATATTATCATTCTTCTCCACTTAATCTTTCTCCTTCTCTCTACCACAAATAATGTTCAACTTAAACTCGACTCAACACTCATCACTATTCCATGAAATTCCAAATCATATCAGATCTCTCATTCTACTCCCACTCTCACTCGTTCAAACTAGTACACTACTATACCCTCTGATTCCCCACTACTAAATCCACTGGTACATACTAATTGACCTTTATCGTTTTCCATTTTGGCTGTTGTTTATGATAGTTAAAAGAGCTCTTTTGAAAATTTTATGTCTCAAATTTTTCCACAAGTTTGTTGGAAGAAAAAATTTCCATGGTGTGTATATAAGAGTAGGGTTGAGCCCTATGATGCTTTTTTGAGATTATAGGTAGTCATGTGACTGGTTGCAAATTTTGATGCAGGTTAGTCTACATATGGACTAGCTTGGTTATCTTAGCTAAGGGTGACTTGAGATGCTTGAGTTGATCTGTAGTAGAGTTAGTTGGTTTCTATATTTCTATTCTAGCTTTCAAACTAATAAATAAATTGTTACATTCAATATGATATGATAGTATAGAAAACAATTGTTCCTAATTGATCAAGTACATACCACTAATCCACTAATCATTACACTTTAACTTGAGTCTGGTAACTTAATATTCCTTCATGATCACAGATTGCTAGTGAATTAAAATAATTATGAACACTCTCTTTTAGATTAAACATATTTTACAATCCTCTCTCTTAATAATCTAGCAAACCTGTCCATCTCACCATTCTTATTATAAGTAAGACAGTAACCTATGGTCAAATTCATTCCTGCTTCAGGGGTGGTGACCACGTTGAATGCATAATCATCCGAGTACGAACCATCTTGGGAAAACCACATCTCTTTCACTCTCCAGTCTCCACTTTGGATATCATGTACTCCCAAGTTAGATCCTGAGATAGTGGAAGGTACGCCCCGGAATTCCCAATAATTTACATGTCTGAGAAGCCCTACCAAGTGGAAAGCACTCTTCGAAGTAAGGGCTTGTTTCAATGCAACCTTCAATTCTTCTTTAGCCTCTTGTACAGATTTATCTGATCTCACATTCGTAATAAGTGCTCCCACAGCAAACGAGTACCTAAACTCTTTTGAGAGTTCTTTGTAGTACGGTCTAGAGTTTGCAACTATGTTGTGTGTAAACATTATTGGATCCACATTAAGGATTTCAGCCAATGTGTGATGGAAAATAGCGTGCAAGAAGGGAGCAACTGTATCCCCATCCTTCTTCAATCGTTTTCTCACCAAGGATAGATCTTCACTGCTGAAATGAAGTATCTTCATTTCATTGTCTCTTGTAGTACGCTCAACTCTGTGTACTGGTGGATCAAAATACTTTCCAACTTTTAAATGTACAAGTGCCTTTATTGTATACCAAAGAGGACTAGAATATACGTCTGAAATCTCCACTACGGTAGCAGGGACCTCCTGAAGCGTACTACCCTCATATAAGATTTCTTTGAAATGTATATCGTCACTCAAGAGGCTCAATTGTTCAACGAGATCCTCAAAGAAGTAGACACCACAGTTACCGTCCACAAATACGTGATCAGTAACATAAGACAAGTACTGAACGCCGTCACATTCATTAACAACTAGTTTCCACAAGGGTTTTTCTATATTCATTTCGAACTTGATGGCATTCAACCGTTCCAAGCTTGTTTCATCCCATGATTTAATAGTCTGGTACTCTACAATATCGTCAAACTTGACTGAATCCAAAACTTTCTTCTTCCAATTAAGACCATTCTCACTTCTATCATCTGTTCCTTCCTTCTTAAACATCTGGAAGGCCAAGATAGGGTAAATGTTGATGATCTTAGAAAGTGCCTGAGACAACTCTTCTCTGGAAACACGTTGACTCAAGGTACTACTTACACTGAAGTTTCTAAAATAGTCCTTGGTATTACGACAGATGTAATTCCGCTCATAGAACACTGGGGTAGTCATTCTAATTACCTAGTAGTGATCACCTAAAATCTCTAGGCAACATCGTACGAGATAATATTGAAGATGAATAGGGTTTGGAACCTTGGCCTAGTTGCACCTTCCGTCTCGTAAATATTTGGATAAGGCAACCACAGTTGAGTCTAAATGAGATATGACACTAACAACTCGTAAAGTAGGAGTGACCTTTTAACCCAGTGTGTTCGATAGCAATTGCAAAATATGTATTAAGCTGAAAAACAGAAGGCGAAGAGAAGGCCAATACTGTGGTTAGAGGTGAATTAGAATATTGATTCTAAATACGTATACCAATTGCACTAACATTCCTCTTGCTCCGTTGATTGTAGATAAATATATGCCTTATTACCTTTCACTGATATTTTTATGTTAATTCCTGTGGATAATATTATTCCAGTGAAAAGTAATCACTTCTTCACAGGTTCACCTTAAAGCTTCTTCGTTAATACAACAACACTCTCCACATGGTGAGTTTGTGGAAAGAAATCAAACCCTTTAATCGACTCTACAACATATTCTCCTCCCTTGTCCGTATTCTTGATGAACCACTCCACGTCTCTTGCTTGTGAATGTACGTTACAACTGATGTAGACGATTTTTGCAGGATTGTAGTCACTCAACTGGTTCAAAAACACATCGTCGCATCCTTTTCTAGGAGGATCCAAGATCACTGAAGTTTGTTGTGGTGGAGTGTCGATCAGTTTGAAGATCTCTTCAGCCTTGCCAACTATGAAGTTTGTGTTGAGAACCTTGTTCAACTCGGCGTTACGTTGTGCAAACTTGACACTATCTGCAGATACCTCTACACCGATTACCTTTGAAACTTGTTCTGAGCAGGTGATGGAGAACAAACCAGATCCACAGTATGCATCCACCAAGAAGTTTTCGCCAGTGTTGCCTTCAATATGCAAGTTGGACTTGACGTAGCTAGTCACTGCAGGCAAGATCAGGTTATTGTTTTGGAAAAACTCTCCAGCTGAAAACTCGAACGTGTATCCATTAACATACTCTTGGACTACCTGTCTTGGTTTGGTGGCACATGTTTTGTACAATGTAGTGTTGTTTTCCACCAATTCTATGCTGGTGATAGCTCCTTCTGGGTCAGTAGAAGCTTCAGTAGCAGCCTTTCCGACCTGAGTATCCTCTCTCAACAATATCGTTGCTCCCTTTTTGTATGATTTGTAGTTATCGACAAAACGAGCTCGTTCGTTAGACATTCCTTTGTTGATGATGCTGGTTCCTATAGCACATTCTTCAATGTCTAAAATGGATCCTTCTCCTTCAACCTTACGCCATGTGGGTCTTCCCTTGGATCCAAACCCTAAGCTTGGTCTGGATTCTAAATCAGCTCCAGTTTTTTTGTATGGGATGTTGAAGTGTGGAGTTAACTTGGTTCTGTAGCTGTACTCGATAGGGGAAGGTTCAGTCTCAGAAACGTCTGGAAGTAGTCCCTTCATGTTTGGTGCGTAATATTTGTATGCATTTACAATAGTCTGTTTCTTGAACTCCAATTGTGTGTCATATGAAACATTTTGATATTGGCATCCAGAACATTTACCAAAGTATTTACACTTTATGAGATCGTCTTGTCTATGAGATGAGCCTTTGGTAACTTCAAGTAAATCACTCTCAGCATAATTTGGATGTGTCTTAAATACTCTGATAGTACACAGATCACCAGGTAATCCGAATGGTATAATGACAACCTGCTTCTTATCATCATTTTGAGGATGCTCTATAACTGCAATACCATCACCATTAGAAAGCAACAGAATAACTTGGACATCGGTGACAATACGATGGTATACTTTTTCAACTTCAGGATTGTTTAGAACGCCCTTGATATCATTGCTGATATCAAGATGTGTCAAGTTGTTTTGTTCCAAAATCGTTTCAATCTCATGTTGAAGAACACCTAATGGGGATGTAGCATCGACACTTTTGGCCTTATACTTTCTATCTTTAACCTTTTTACGAGGTTGAGGATGGGAGGATCCTGGCCTCTTTCCTGTAACATTCGGAGTTTGACTCTCTACTACACCGGTTGTCATTGATATGATGGTATAAAGTACTTTTGCGATGAGTTGAAAAAATACCAACTTCCCCACCAACTAGTTAGTGCAAAAATGTAGTAAGGTAGTGAGTGAGTTAGTTTACGCGTTCACAATAATACGATTTACGAACTCCAGGTAATCAATGTTGTGTATTTGCGACCATTCTGGATTGTTACGAAGAAGTCTTTCTGTTTCGTTATGATTGCAAATAGTGATCTCTTATTGACTGTTAGCCAATAGAATAATAGTAATTATTCAGACTGTAAAATTCACAGTATACCATCCAAAATCATCAAGAATTTTAAGTGTCACTACGAAAACTACACAGGCGTGGTCAATGATTAAGTAAACTCAAAGTTATTGGTATTGTGAGGGTTTGTTTAGTGTACTGGTGCTACTGCTACTGCCCCCTCCATCCCCCCTCACTAATTTATCGTTTCTGTCAGGTGGAATAAGCACACAAGACAAAACGTCTGGAAAGACACTTCGCTTTTCTTTTCAAAATACAAAATGTATTAATTCTATTATAAATTCTAGTTCACTGATTTCAACTCATCGCCTTTCACCATTTCTGTATCTTACCATATCTATAACTATTATGATACGATACAAAACCAAAAACATAATAACCTGCGAAAATACAAATCTATTCAAAATTTATTTTTTCAACCAACAGTTTCATGTCACCGTTTCTCACATATCTGCAATGATCCAGACTAAAGGTTACAGAGCCATTGTATCAATACTTCAAGTGTTCATATCTCTGGCTACTTTAAGCGGATTCGATTCCGTTAAAGAACTAAAAATATGGACTAAGGAAACATATCCCAAAATGAAACTCAAAGTATCTTTGCAAATGTGGGTCGGACACCAAGTTCTCCATTTAGAGTTTTGAGTAGATTTATTGTAGTTTGTAATGATTCATGTGCATGTGAATAGTAGACGAGTAAATCATCCTAATAAATGATTGGCTGATTTCGAGCTGTCCAAGTCAAAGTCTGAGTATGTACTGGTCACAAAAGGGGATTATGAAAATGACAATTTCAGTAGAAACCTAAAAGTCAGGCTACTCAAACTTAATTTGGGTTAGATAAATACCCTTTATTGGGGCTGAGTTGAACAGTGCAATTTTTGAAAAGGTGGTTGCAATTCTTTAGGAACATTTTGGAATGTACATACTTATCCAATGGACTTGACTTATAAAATCACAATTAGGATCTGAAATGTGCTCACGTAGAAAAAGTCTGCAACATTGGCACGAAATTGAGTTTAAAAATCACACAAATTTGCTTCAAATATGTATCTCGCATCTGACCTTAAAAATCCAGTTATTCATTAAAATAACTTCTAGTTTTTAATTGAGGAATCTCTTCAAAATATTTGAATAGATTTTTGCCTGATAATTATCATACGAAACTGTCACAAGAACATTAACCTCTCTTAGACCTCTCCTCTCCAATTCACTCCGAAATCGCTGATCAGTGATCTCGTTTTCTATCTTACATACTTTTCCGGTACATTCAGACATAACCACAGTAGTGGCCTTCTCTTCAAAACCCCATTGCTTTCGAAACTCCGAAAATTCTCTAAATCTTCAATAACCTGCTCTTCACTAAGCCCTTTGCTTTTCCCACATTCAATAGCTTCATATATCTTTTTACGTCTTAAAAAGGTTCTCAGTTCAGTTTCATTCCTCCACTTCGTTCCATACTTATCTTCTAGCATTCGGAGTGGTGGTTTGTCATTGAGACCGTACTCATATTCTTTCCATATATCGTTTATGCTTTTGAGCAGTCGTTCCAATTTATATGACGGTATTTCGCCCTCGTCAACAAGTTGATGGCTCCTCAGAGTAGAAGCAGTTGGTGCACTTGCTGTCAGCAATGCCGGTGTACCTCCAGCACTTGACTTCGAATCTCTTTTACGTTTTTTGGCTTTCTGGGGGTCTTCATCTATCACTATTTCGTCCCCAAAAAACCGTTGCTGCGGTCTTAAAAGAGCCTCTTCCTGGGGTCGAGGTACCATGAAGTTCATCAGACTTGTAGTATTGACTGGTGCGTTTACGTACTTTATGCCAGGTTTCAGGTATTCATCCGTGATTAGTGTGTTTGGTAAAGGTAGTGCGTAGTTTATTGGTAGCTGGTTTTGAAGTGGGGGTGCTGGATGTGACTGCGTTTGCGATTGCGCTTGCGCCTGGTGTTGAGCTAGCGAGTGTTGTGTTTGATGTGATTGTTGAGATGGTTGGAGAGATTGCTGAAGGGGCTGTTGTGTTTGAAGTGATTGTTGTGATTGGGATTGTTGATGTGATGATTGTTGTTGCTGTGGTTGTAGCTGTTGTTGCTGTTGTTGCTGCTGCTGCTGCTGCAGTTGTTGTTGTTGTTGCTGCAGTTGCTGCTGTAGTTGTTGTTGCTGTTGTTGTTGTTGTCGCTTCCTCCTCTTTCCTTCCTCTACCTCCACCATAAAATTCTTCTGAAAGTTCATATCAAAGTTGAATCTGTTTGGTATGAACGGCAGTGTAGGATTGGAATCTTCTTGTATGTAGTTTTGCATGCCAATTGGTTGCGGCTGATGAGATAACTCCTCAATATCTTTCCCCAACTTAAATATATGCTTGTTGAACAACTCCAATGCTTTGGCTTGATTCTGCAGAGGTTGTAGAGTACTGTTTTGAACCAAAAGAACCATCTGTTGATTCAAGTCACTCACACTATGCTTGAGCAGTTCAATCGAGTCATTAATGAAGTTAATTCTGAGTTGTAGTTCATGTACTTTTTCAATATTTTGATGGTGGTGGGTATTGATTTGGCTTGTCAATTGAGACAATTTATTAAATACGTCGCTTAAAGTAGGACTGTTTGGGGTCGATGTCCCATTTGATGGGGTGCTTGTTTTTGGATCGGGGCTTTTATGCTCTAGCAGATGTACTTGAGCCTGCTGCAACTGAGATTGCAGTAAATTCTGTTGAATTTGAGGCTGGCTGGGAGTCTGAGAAGCACTTTGAGACTTATAAAAAATCGACTGGTTCGACAGGTTAGCATTGTAACTCTCGTTCATACTCAATTAGCAAGTCCTGCCACACGGACTTGATTTTGAAAGTGTGTGTGAATTTGCCTTTCCAAGTCTAATAAGTTATGCGATTCACTGTGACCTATATGGAGAATGAAGATTATATATATAAGTAAAAATGTGCATCTGTCAGGGTATCCAAAAGTAGTCACAATAACAACAATATGGATGATATATTATAACGCTTGAAGCGGCTACGAACGCCAGGTCACAAAGGAGTATGGAATTTTGGGGTATGGAAGATAAGAGCTAAGAATAAGTGTGGAATGTAATGAGGGAACGAGTTAAAAGAAGGGGAGAAACAGATCGTATTCCGCCGACAGGAAGGAATAAGAGAGAATGAGTGCGAAAATATGTTGAGGAATTAAGACAGATGAGATGAGCATACAAACGATCGAAGGTTGATGGTGGATAGATGGTTAAGAATTAGGCTATAGAGCCTAAGTTAAAAAGTCAGATGCAAATGACGATGAGTGCCATGAAAAGTTAAGTACAACTAGATCACTTAACATACCGCTCCATTCACACTCGTAACTTCATCAGCAAACTCATAATATGAATGCACATGTTCTTGAACTTAAATCTGGGCTTCCATACACGATTTACTAGTCTTCCAGACCCTAGGAGATAGAGTATTCGACTCTACTGTGCGATGCTGCCTAAGATTTAAGGAGAAAATAATCTCTTAGTAATATTGGGAAACACTTCTATGAACGGATGTTTGGATGGAACGACTAGTGACGAATAAGACGCCGAAAAGCCTTGCCAGCTCTGCGAACGGAGATTAAGCCCAAGCTGCGGAGAAGATGTTTACCGAGAATGGAAGACGTACAAAAGAGCCAAGAGCAACCACAAACCATACAGCAACTCAACAAAAGTGCAACCCAACCGTCTGCAACATGGTTGTGTGATACGAATTGTTATTGCTGGCCCAGCCCAGCCAGACAATTCTCAATCGTGCGGCACTTTTTAGTGTCTGCAAAAGACCAGCACGAACCCTTTGAGTAGCAACGGAACTCTCGACCCGACAAACACCAGCAACCAATTGGAGTTCCAGGGAAGAATTCCGCTGACTGACAAAAGGTTAATTTAGAGTTAACTTTTGTGAAACAGAGGAATTGGATACGAGCCTGGAGGTATGGCTCTCTCAATTGCAAAAGGACGATCGATGTTCCTCGGAAGCTGAGTACAAAAGGTTCTGGGTGCATATGTCTATGGATGATTGTGATGGTGTTTAAGTTTGAAAGTGTATGGAATAAAGTTCCCATTACATCGAATTGACCCCCAATCATCATGAATACTTTGCAACTACTACCATACTAAAATCCAATTCACTTTTTGCATATCTTTTACCTGATAACTAATTACTTAGATCTGATTAGAATGATAATGAATAATTATATTTTCAGATCGTAAAAGCATGTCGACATTAGTGTCATGAACCTTTCGAACCGGGATGAACATCAACTTTCGCTCGTATTTTATTCCATTTATTCTTCTTGTGTCTTTCATTACTCTTTGCAACCTTCTAGAATAATTACTTGTATCTTTTTAGGGCAACCATCCCAGATCCAACCGTCAACCCCGTGATTCAATCTTGTAATTGCATGCCCCAAAAATTATTCATCGAAACGACGATTTCTATTCTATTCTAGTATTTCTATTCCTTATATATCTTACTATCGTCATTCTTATTGTTCTACAAACTTTACATTATTATCTTTCATTTACCATTCATGTGGCTACAATCACCATGAGCATCATGCTAATCCAATTGCCTTACTAGTAAGTGCAAACCCCCAGTATGCAGTGGCTGTAATGCCCGCGTACACGATCAATCTACCCACAATTTCTACATCGTATCTTGGCTTGAAGACTCCACTCGTGTACTCGATTTCGTTCTCTTCTTTTTCATCGTCTGTGGTGTTGGTATGGCTCTTGTAGTCCAACATTTCGTAGTAATCTATGTCACCCTTTGGTCCAATCTCCTTGTTCACTCCTTGAATAAATCTATTCAAGTCCATCTGGTCATTCAGGATCGATGTCAGTCGAATTTGACGTGTCAGACGTTGTGTAAAGGCGGTTGGAATGAAGTTTTTACGTGGAAGGTAAACACCTATTAATTTGTAGATTGGTGGAAGAATTGTGAACACTACCGGTTTCAGAATAAACTTCCACGTCACCACTAATGAGACACCCAAAACCATACGCAAGAATGATTTGGTGGCTCCAAGTCGTTCCCAACTATAAGGAATATCGAGTGGATCCGTGTTGGTGCCCAAGCCCATCAGAATGAACCCATGTTTCTGTGCTACCATGTGTGAGATCTCAAGACCTATGAGTACACCAATAAATGCAACGCTGTCATCAAAACATGGACAATCATCAACAGGTTCAGCATGGATATGAATCAAAAATAAGTAAAAAGCGCAAACAGTAACTACCACCGCAAAAAATGGTAACCTCATCAGCTCCACAAGTAGGAGATTATCCCAAGCAGCACCAACAAAGTGGCGAAACAAGAAACATCCGAACCCTACAAGCCCACCTGTCACAATATCAAGTAATCCATGCATCCCACAGTATAATCTGCCAAATATAAGCGAAAAATAGTAGAGACCCAAAAGGGAAATCAGGAGCCAGAGTTGCAAAGGAGAGCTGAAGATGGTATCTTTGGATTCCAACAAGGCGAACAAGACCACCAAGCTAACTGCTGTAGCGTTGGCAGCATGGCTCAGAGGGAATCCATACTCTTGTGTAGTGTAGCTTGACATTGTAATGCGGTGAACAGGAGGAGACCGTGGCCTTGGCAAGCAAAAGTAGTCCTTCAAGTGACCCGTGAAGTAAATGCCAAAACCCAACACATACACCAAGTCACGGACTATCCGGCTGGCCCCAAACCAGATGGGGACCGGCAAGATCAACACATAAAAGGTATGCAGTGCCAAATTAGCAGTCCATGCAAAATAGAAATCAAGCCACGGGTATCGTACCTTTTGTTGAAGCTTGAAAAGGAGAGTTGTTTCCTGACGAACAAGGGGAAGAAAGAATGAACGTAATTTGTACCTAAATGGTGATAAACGCAGTTTGTAATGATCGTTCAGCTTATTTCCAGCATCCCCCAAATGATTCAGCTGGTAAGATAGGAGTAATTGAATGTCTGCCTCATTGATTGTGCGGTCCTCTGACGTGGACGTTGTGACAGTGTGGTTGCTGGTACTGCGCGACCGACTCCCTTCAGTGCCCACAGGTCCAGTCTGCGCCCCACTAGATACCCCAGTGCTGTTGGACCTTTCCATTGATGTTGTTGGTTTTTTTATTTGGTATACTGCTTATGTAAGTTTTGTACAAAATTAAAATGGAACAGTAGGAAGAGCCAGTTCAATTCATGGGATGCTTTAAGTAAAGTCGACGTGTCCAGTAGGAGATTTTAATGGAAAGGTGCTATCGGAAGCAATTTGCAATCAAATATAAATACTGTCTGATTCAGAATTTACCACTATCTGTTGATTATAGTTTCACTACAAATCAAAACTCTTCAATAATTTTACTCCACTGTTCCTGTTTGGGCGAAATCATTTTTGTTGACTCTTAATCCAAGTGAAAAGTTATTGGACACATGTGTTGAAAAAGGTGAGAATTAGTGATTGAGGTGGGATTTAAAGTGGATTAATTGAGTTGGAGGTAAATGAAGGGTTTTTGAGAGAACTCGATTGTTATTGAAGAGCCGATGAAATGCGTAGATTATTCTAGTATACATAGAAAATGAGAAGACAAAGTGATGTGTGTTTATGTAGACCTTTGAAGGATGATGACTTCATGATCATCTTGTACAATAGAGTAAAGTGTTTGGAGTGTAGTTGCTTCTCATTTTTCAATACTATGGTAGAATTTTTGATCAATTTTAGTTAAAAGTTGCCAAATATTATACAATAGTTTATGAACCTGAGAACCAAAATTAAATAAAGAACAAAATAAGTATCTTAAGTCAAAGTAAGACACATTTTACCACCGAGTACTTTAATACATCACTGTCACTTCCAACCTACCTCCGCTACAATTTAAATTCTCTTCATTTTAATACTTTACATTATTAAACTTTTCTTCATTTATTGATATCATTAACATCTATTCTTGACCTGGTATCAAACCTTGCCTTCAACAAAGTCGTCAAGTAGTCTCGAAGCATTATTTTCCTTTTATTCATAATTACAACAAGTCCAGAATCACAGCGAATCCAGCCAGGAGCAAGTCGCCAGCGGCTGTCCAGTTGAATCCGGTGCTGCTACCGAAACTCGAGGCAACGGCAGCAAGGTCTTGGAACAAAGCAGTAAGATGAGCAACTTGGGTTGGGTCACCTGCAACAGCGTTAGTGAGACCTTGTGCAGCAGCAGTAGTAGTTGGAGCAGCGGCAGCAGTAGTTGCTGGAGTGGCAGCACCGTAAGCAGCGGCAGCATCTGGAGCGGCAGCAGCAGTAGCAGCTGGAGCAGCAGGAGCAGCAGCAGAGGATCCAGAAGATCCGCCGTAAAGACTGTCTATGAAGTCAAGTGCAGAACTGCCAGTAGCTGGAATAGCAGCACCTTGAATGGCGGTGGCCAGTAAGAAAAGAGTAGTGATAGTGGTGAATCTCATTATGTGTTTGCTAAATTAGTTGTACCTTTCCTAATCAAACAAACTACCCTCTCTTTATATACTCTAGACCACTAATCTTTTAGAGTGTTCCAACGACTGCAAAAAATTTCCGCATTGGGAAGCACGATAGCTTAAGCCATTGTTACTATTGCTAATGGGATTTCCTTAATAGAAACACAAGTTAGTGAGGATTGCAAGGGCTCATAAGGTTGCCAAGAACAGTTATAACGTTGACATCCTTGTATGTAAGGGGGTTGTTGGTATCGATAACAACTTGGGTTCTTGGTATAGATATTTGGGTTCGATCTTGTCAATACTTGCTTCAATAACCATCTTACTACTGAACGTTGTTTATCGCAGTTATCATGCTTCAATATTGATCATCTGATGAATATTCCCACTATTCTCAACATTCTATATATTGATCTGTTTCCTAGAACAGTAAAGTACACTTAAGGCTGAACTCAAGGCTCAGCTGCTGAATACCCACACTGAGACACGAAAAACCTTAAATCTTCTATGCACCCCAATGTTTAGAAAGTATATACTATGGGGGAGTCCACAAATTTCTAAATTGGGTTCTAGAAGGAGGCTCAATTAGAAAATTCTCTCCATGTGCAACTTATAACCGTCATTATAGTACGAATCCCTCCCTTTATCTCCACTAAATGCCTGAATGTGATCCCGAGAAGCCTCTATTCTTAGCATAAAGCCCCAGTTTCAACATGAAAATTCCCCAGTCTAGCATTACCTGGAATCCGAATATGGAGAACCAAGCACATAACAATTGGTTTTGTAGAAACTCATTAGGTAAATATAGTCCAACTGAGATCCATTCTCGGCATTTGTCTATTGATAGGGGGTTCTATTCGTTACTGAGATTACCATCATACTTCTTTGTGGAGTTTTTGTACCTGTTCTGGCAAGATCTTTTGTAGATAAATTTTTCTTGAGGGGGTGTGGAAGTGTTACGTCTGTAAGTTCCAAAGAGTTAATGATGCGTCTAAATAGAGGAAACTCTTGAAGTTCGAGTATTATTGAATTGCAATTCTACAAATGAGGGATTACGAGAAAGTATTTTTACCAACTCGTACCGACTCTGGCTAACTTTACACATTTCATAAACATGATTCTTTATTTATATTCAAGCTATTTTCGGTTCGTAATTATTGATTATAATTCTTGACTTATAGATGGGATTGGTTAAATTTACCCTTAAAATCAATTTCAAGTATATTGAAATTTGCGTTATGATTCCTTTCTACTTTTCTTAACATTTAAGTAATATTAAACTCAAACCGTCACTATACTCATACATACTATACAATTATTGTTGCACAACCTGTTCCATAGCCAGGTCTTCTGCAAAGGATCTTGTGCTTGTTCCCCCTGCCGAGTCTCCAGATTGCTTTTCCAGTGTCCAGACATTCAGCGACAAGTCGCGGCCTTCTGGGTGCTGGTACATACAGTTTTTATTCTGACATCCTTTTCCGAATCTACAGTCTTCCTTAATAGGATGTGTAAAGAAACAGTCAAGTCTGCGACATGCCGCTCCTGCGCGGCAGAGTACACGCAGTGTCGCGTGTCTACGTGGACACTTGGGGTTCGTACATCCAGATCCAAACTTGCACTGCTCTAAAGCGATTTCGGTCTGGTCCTGCAAGGTAAGTGGTTTGGCTGTCGCAGGTGGAGGATGGGCAAAGTGACACTCTGTGTCTATGCAGTTCTTGCCCTGTGGACACCACTCTAAGGTACTGACTGTCGCCAGCGCATTGGCTGGTGTTGGGTGTGCAAACGGACAAGTGTCCTTCGTACAGTTAGCACCATACTTACACAGTGCTTGCTGTACTTGTACCTCCTTCTTTTTGCGCTCCGCGTATTCTACCTTGGACTTGGCCAACTTTTCTATCAACTCCTGGTCCTCGTCTGGGTGTAAATAGTTACAAGTCCCTGGTGGGTTTGAACAGTTAGGATACGCAAAACAGTTTTTAGTTGGATGTGCAAACTCGCACTCCTTGTTTTCACAGTATGGGAATGCAGAACATCTGCCCTTCGACGGCCTCGACACAAACTGTGTTGCTGTGGTCGCGTTCGAAGGTACGTTCATTACCTTAGCAAAGTTGGCTGCATTTTTCATAGCAAAACTCTTAGGTTTGGCTGAGTTGTCCTTTCCTATTCCCCCAGCAGTACGTTTGGCGTTAAAGTCACGCTTGTTGCGGAGTAGTTTCGGTCCGGTTGGTATATCTGGAAGAGTTACCGATACATTCTGTTGTGGCTGGCTTGCGTTAGGGAAGGCAGACCCGTTAAAGTTAATAGGAAATGCACTAGGGAATGCAGTTGGGATTGCTCCAGGTGCGCTTGGAGTTGGAGTCTGGGGAAATGAAAGTTGGCTAAAGGCTGAAGGTACAGCGGATGGGAATGCCGATGGAGCAGTATTGAACGCTACGTTGGGTGCTGCTGGAGTTGCTGCTGTTGTAGGTGTAGGTGTAGGTGTAGATTGCTGAGGCTCTTGTGTAGGTTGGCTCTGGGGTTGAGTCTGGGGTTGCGACTGGATTTGAGCTTGGGGTTCAGACAGAGTCTGAGGTTGTTGCTGCTGCTGTTGTTGTTGCCCCTCTTGAAGCAAACGTTCAATCTCCAGGAAAACACTCTCGATAAATGGCAAATCAATAGGAATGTCAGCAATTTCCTTCACCTCAGATAAAATTTCCAGGTGCAGCTTACCACTTACAATCAAGATAACAATGAACTCAGCGATGTCAACAGCATCATCACCACAGTTGAACCTGTTCTTCAACTCCTGGACAAGATTCTGCTTTAACTGGATCCCCAAAGGACCATCTGGGTTGAACTGAGTAGACATGATGTTGATGGTTTGAAGTGGCGTTGCATTTGGCATCGAAAATTTTAAATAATGGTCATTTTGATCACGTGATATTTAAGTTGTAAGTGACCAGAGAAATAGGTGTGTAGTAGGAGTTTTAGAAGGCCGAGGTTACCTTGTGTTAATTCATGTGAGTAGTTCAAAGAGTAGAATTAAATAGGCTTAATTCAATTCATCTAGTTTGCACGTAATTTATTGATTAGATTGAATTTATGCATTTTACAAATTAGCAATCTGTGTATCAAACTGATTTGTAAGTTAAGCTTATAGACAGTTCCGATTTCAAATATATGTTTGATAACGACTCTAACCTAATACGACTTCAGTCTTTATTTCCTTAATACTAACAGAAGTTCAACTAAACTATTTGACTATTAACTTTTATCATTGAATTTTGTCTGACAAATGATTTTTTTGCAACCATTATCTCTAAAAACTACAACTACAACAATATAGGAAACATAACTTCAAATTAATTTGGGGTATCATTCTAAACAATCTTTAAACGTTCTAAATCAATCTGTGTTTTTTCTCCATTTAAGAAATTAACACAATATCTTCATCGTCGGTATAACGAACCTGACCGATGGAGATGGTTTGGTCTTCCAAATCGTAAAGGACATATGCGTGTCTCAAGAATATATCACCCAAAATGTTGATATCGGCAGGAGTAATCCCAAGGATACATTGTGGGTTGGTTGGAATGGTGTCATTGGTGTAGTAAATCATATCCGTGAAAGGAACTCTAATCAGTTTACGGTAGTCAAATGTAAAGTCGATGTAACTTTTATCATTAACAAGTGAGCAAGGTACTTCGTACCCTCCATAATACCAATTAATTGGAGCACCGGGATAGATAGCGTTGACAACTTGGTCATTAAACTCTTCTCTCAATACCATGAGAGTGGTACCAGAATCTAAGACAGCAGGGGTATTATTTGTGTGGACGAGAGTCTCGACCAACAGGGTATTGTAACCAACTCCAACAGCAACATTAACTGAAATAGAACTCAATGACAAGTCCAAGTCGTAGTATTTGTGGTGGGACGTAGGTGGGATAGCAAACTTCTCTAAAGTTCCATCAATCTTTGCGCGATCAACTCCTCCAAATAACAAAGTACCTGCTGTGGCATTTGGTTCGTTCAAGTACAAACTGTAAGCAACTTTTTCAATTAAGCCTTGTTCCTTCATTAAAACTGGAACATTCTTGTACTTGTGTCTAGTCGATTCTAAATTAGTAAATCCAATACCAAAAGTACCAAAGGAACTATTAGAGTAGTTTGCAACTCCAAAGGTAGCATTCAGAATTGGTAAAATGTCATTGATGGCAATATCATCAATTCCCCAAAAACCTTCAGCAAGTGTGTAGTCCATGTACTGAATTCCAAATCTAGTTTCATTGTTGATGAAAGTCGTGGATGCTTCTTCATCGAATACACCATTAAGAGTACAGTTGACGGAAGCACATAAAACATCGTGAGCAGAATTAACCCATAAGTCAGAAGAGCCGGTATCAAGAAGAACTAAGACCTCACTGGAAGGATTACCAATACTGAGATTAACAGAATAGAAACTAATCTGATCAACAAGGCTAATAGAATGTGATTCAGTGGTGACATCGTAACCATCGTCTTCCAATTCCACACCATTCTGTCTAAGGGTTTTTGCAAACGCACTATCAAAATCGGAGCCCTTGTGGACATCGAAATTCATCTTGAAGAATCCGTCACCCAGGGCATAAATTAAAGTTGCAAATGCAAGTAAAAGTAAAACTCTCATTGTTGTTAGTTGATTTGACTATAATTCAATGTAGATGAGTGGGTATTTAAGTAGAGAAGATCTTATCTTGGGTACCAGATATTGTGGCTGCAAAAACTTATCACTATCTAAATCCCATTCCTATCTAATAGAACAGAACCGTTTATAGTACGGACCTTGCTCATTTCAGGATGGAGGATTATTTTTTGTATTGTTCTGTTCGGAATGTTTGTCAACATGTCATATCTTAAATAATAAACAGATTAGCCAATCCCCTTCACTCATTTCATTCGTTAGTTTTCTCATACCGTAAATGGATGATACTTCGTGTTTCTACACATATCATCGTTACGGGTGCACAATATAATAGTGTTTATCTTTGAAGAGTTTGATCCGATAAGATTGTATTTCTAAATTATCGTCTTCAATTGCCAATTTTAGATTAAAAGCCATACTTCAAAAAGAATAGTCAATTAACCCAGATTCGGCTCACAGCATACCAATCTCCTCGATCGCCACACGATTTCTTCCATTTAGCCTATCTCCCCGGCTCAGTTTATGGTTGCAATTGTGTAACCGTTTTCCGTCAATAATTATTTTTTATTTAAAATTATGTCAAACCGAGGATTCTTAATTTTAGCATCCAAGCATTGTTAATGACTTGATTCAATTCTTGATCCCTTTGCCATTACTTGATCAAATTGATGCATTACTTGAGTTAATCAATGCTTCTCTTGAAAAAAATCTGCCCGTTCAACACTTTGTATTATGTGATTGTTGATGTCCTATTGTTGCTAGGCGCATTCCAATGACAACTATTGTTACCAATTCTGCTAGCAATCCAGTCATTGCTCACCCCGTGATCGAAAACCCCGTACTTGTAAGGAGAATCAATAGAGAGTGTTAAATCGAATCAACACGTTTTGAATCCTTGTGGCACTCACAATCTGAGAAGGTTTGTGCCCGTTTACAACGGGGCTAAATCATGACGAAAGTTTACGTTGTACTAATTGAGAAGATAATCCGCTGTATTCGTTTATTAGTAAAACAATAAATCGTCTATAAAGTATTACTACGATAAGTCAATGTTTTGATAGAAAAGTCGTAAATCTAGTTGGTAATGTTCAGCTACTTAAAAATTAAACCAATTGTAAAGTGTCAACAGAAACGTCTCCAAGTAACTCCGATAAGAGTTCCATTATTGCATCTAACTCCTCAGTGATTGCGGATGTGACAAGGATGTACGAGTACAATAAAATAAAATCGTTATTTGTCAACTTGGAATCCTCATTTCTTGTTTGACTCAATTTATAGAGTAAACGGTCCTTTGCATGCTCGGTTGATGCTGGTTTTCGTGGAAGAGGAAAACTCAACCTCATAGCTGAAGCAATCATGTAAAATACCAAGAATATACGATGTTCAACTTCATTCCTTTCGCTCTCTATGTATTTTAGAACATGAGCCTCGTTTTGGTTGAGAATGGGGTCGACCTGAATCATCAAGTTCATGTTTTGGAATGCATCAATTATATTTGACGTACTTTTAAGCAACTTTTTGTATTTGTCTTCTGGGAAGCTACCCTTTAATCTGAACTCCACTGGAGCTTGTTTCAAGAGAGAATCACATTCAGCGAGAAGTCCGTTGATTCCCTTCTCGTCCTTCAACCCGATGAGAGTGAGTGTATCTGGGTCGTAATCCAAGGGGTCACTATTCCAAATCACCCCTAATCGAAGCCATAAAATGGTGATACCATTCTTGAGTCTGGATCTTGCACTATTGGGAAGAAAACAAGAAGCCATTACAAGCGCCCAGATTATACCAACTGAAACTGCTGTGAATCTGTGAAATGCTATTTCGCCTATTATCGGCTGGTCGCCTCCTTCTCCTCCATCTTCAGTGTCATGTTCCGTCATACTGTACGAATATAAGGCAGTCAAATTATATGTGAGCAAGATGAACCTACCAAAGGGGTTGTTCTTCTTCCAGTGTAAAATGATGTGAAAGGATGGAATCGAAATTAAAAAGCCTGTGACAGCAAGCGCAATTGCATTTCCATCGCTCAATTCCCATATTAAATAAGCCAGGCACGCTCCTAGAAATGTTCCCAAGAAACGCCACTTGACTGTCATCGTGGTCCCACCTAACAGCTTGTTCATCATAATACAATAAACAGTGAGGGCCCACTCAATACGCCAATTAACAAAAAACTGTTTGGTCTGTGGTAAAAATGCAAAACATGATAACAAAAGGGCACCTAAACCAACTCTTATACCAAATTGAACATTTGACCGTCGAAAGACTTTAAGTGTTTGCCACAAGTTGTATCTAAATGACTTCTTGTCAGCAGCTGGTGCACGAGGTTGGTTTCTGAATTGAGTTTGGAATTCTAAAAGCGCTGCATTTAAGGTGCTGCTTTGTCTTTGGAAGTCAGAAACCAGATTACCAGTAGCAATATTAGGACCGTCGTATCTGTGGCTACCCCAAACCCTCATCCACGACCAACTTCTACGCTGTGCTCTGGCATCTTCATAAGTACCTGCTAACTTTAAGAATTCGAGTAATTCCAGCGCATATAGATTCAAGATGGATGCAAAATTCCCACAAACTGCAGCTACTTCTTCTTGGTCAGTTTTCAAGAGGAAGTCAGTGCTTTGAAACACATTCTGGCTGTACAACAATTCGAACAGTTCTGCTTGTTTAATTTCGTACAACTTAATGGCTTCTGACAATGAAACCTGTAAATGAGTTGTCTCGGCAAACTTATTGGGCGAATGTTGGCTAAACTTTTCGAATGGAACTTGCGAAAGAATTCCTCTTATAGTAAAAACAAGCGATCTCATCGATGGGGAAAGGTAGAATACAAATAATTCAAAAAGTCTTTCGTGCTCTGAATTATCATCCTGAGAGGATTGATCATCTTCCGGTTGATTGCTATAACTGTCCAACGTAGAATTAGATTCGTTACCGTTCAAAGTAAATTTGGGTGGTTTTGATAACGAGTGCAAGATCTTAGCTTGCATTTCTGTAGAACTTCGTAAAGCTTGTAGGTGTCTTGACAAAGATATGGTCGAGGAAACCAATTCGTTGAAAATGGTCCATTCTTGTTCACGACCTTTTACTAATAGTTCGTACTTTGCTTCTTCATTATATTTGAGTAACAGTGAGATGTTTGTTCTCAACAGGGCAAACAATTCGTTATCATTATCGTTGAGTGGTTCACCATTGAGAAATCTAGTAGTTATCAGGGCGAGAATTGAGGACATAATGTTGTACGAGTCATTCAAAGAGCTTCTCAACTCGTCTATTGCGCTGTCTGGCCACAATGAGTAGCATACTAGTACACTAACTATGCATCCTGTACAGACTACCTGGAAAGTCAGTTGAATACGTTCCAATGGAATCTGGGCCGAGTTCAAACTCCCCTCTTTAATAATACAAGCGATAATACATATCAGTGCGAGTGAGCACGCAGTATTGGCCAGTGGGTATGAAAGTTTCATCATGGCAACCACTCCCAATGAAATCGAACTAGTGACCAAATCAATAATGTGGGATATTTCATCTTCTCCATACTTAAAGAAGACAGTCAGTATTACTCGGCATAGCATAGACACCGAAAATGAAAAGGTAATAGATACAATGACGAATATCAATGTCTGATACATAGCTCCCTTGGAACGGGCAGGGTGGAAATAAACAGCGACTGTTGCAACAACATGTTTCGAGTCTGTTTTACCGAGAAAGTCATCCAAACATGAAACGTACACGAATAACGATGCACACAAATAAGCAACCGAGCACTTGATGACATTCTCTTGTTGTTTCAGCAAAAACCATCTTGAATCTTCTCTATCCAAGGTACCTAATAATGGACTAGTTTCCGATAAAAGCGAAGAAGCAGTATTTGAAATTGAGCGATGAACTCGCTCACCAGTGTCTGGAATGATAACAGAACTCATTCGATTGACACTACGAATACGCTTCGGACTCACTTCGATATTTAGTCCTATATCGAAATCATTGCTTGTGTTACTTGTAGAGGTATTCAGATTGACAATAGTAACATCGTCAACAGGCAACTTGGGCCGTCGTTGTCCTTCTTCAGCCAGTCCATACATGATGAAGCAATTTTGGGCTAACTGGTAGCGCAATCTTTTTTTAGATAAGGGCTTCAAGATGTCCGATTATAAGCGTACTTGATGAGAAGAAAGAAGTATTAAAGGTTTGAAAGTGAGGATAGTGAGATTGAAATAGAAGAGAGGATGACAAAGGAGTAGAACATAATTAGAAATGAAATTGGAAATAGAATGGCAACAATTGTGTTTAAGATTGACGAGGTTTGGGGTGTTGGAAACGTGTTTCATTGTTTGTTGTATGTTACTGGAAGGTGGAGTGATCTGTAGAATAATTAAAAGAGATTTACAGGATTAACTCATGAGTTTGATACTATGTAGCTTTTAAAGTTAAGGTGAGTTGACTTGAAATAATTTGGGTGCAAAAAGTATCCGAAACCTGTCATATTCTTGCCTGTTCTTAAGGCCACTCTCCTTTCCACTCTCTACTCTCTTCTCTCTATCTAAATTCATGTCATTAATCTTTTTATCTATACACAATATACATTTCGGTCATTATTCTTCTACCCAACGACATTAACACAGAATCAGCCTAAGGCTGTGCACCTATTATTTAATATTAACTTCTACCGCAACTATCTTCTACCACGCTTCGAACTTGTTGATTTATTCAAATCCTATTATTTCTCCAAACAATTCTTCGCATGGAACAGTTGCGTTCAAACGTGCACACAACAAGAAGACACCACTCAATTTTCTATGCAATGAGTAAGTTTCCTCAGGGGGTGGGGTCAATCTTTCACTCAACATAACTCCCACGTTACCCTTGACTCTCTCAGTGATGGTTTGGTTGCTAAAGTCAAATGGGACTCCCTTGTTGTCGATTGGCGAAAAGGCTTCGCCCAACACCATCACCGAATCTATATGTGCCTGAGTCATTTGGGGTGATTCCAATCCAGTCAAATAACCTAATTTTTTCAGGTAGTGTTCCACCTGGTCTCTATCTTTGCGGACAGCTGCACGTAACACCTGGACGTAGTCTCTAGTGAAGTTGTCGCTAAAGTCGCGCGCGGCACCAAAATCCAACAACTCGACCTTGCGTGTTTTCTCATTGTAGAGGAAGTTGGCCCAGTTAGGGTCTGTCTGCATAAACTTGAATTGCTTGATTTCCATGAGGCAGAGTTTCATTATGGAGCTGGCAATGTGGTTACGTGTTTCCTGGTCCCAGTTCCCCTTGACAATTTCAACACCGCGCATTCTTTCCATGGTGAGGACGTGTTCTCCACACAAATTGTGGAAAACGCGAGGCACCAAAAACGCATCCCCATGAGTTTCTTTCAGTTCTTCAACCAAGTCTCTAAAACGAATCAAGTTCTGTGCTTCTCTAATGTAATCGCATTCCCACTTGAGTTCTGTGCGTGCGTTTGCAATTGTTTTATCTAAAAAGAGCCCTGCGGGCAAGATTGACAGTGCGGTCAAGAGCATAAGCAAGTTGTTCAAATCCGAGTCTATCAGGTCTGCCACTCCCGGATATTGAACCTTGACTACTACTGGAGTTAAGTCTTTTGTGACTGCGGTGTGCACTTGTCCGATCAGCGCAGCAGCGATTGGAACATCGTCAAACGAAGTGAAAAGCCTTGCTCTCCAGTCGGCACCCAAGTCGCCAGCCATTACACGCTCCAATTGTCCGGGAGGCATGTAGTGAGCCAGGTTTTGTACACGTAATAAAATACTTTGAATCTCGGCAGGGAGCAACAGCAGGTCTTGGAACGACATCATCTGGCCAATCTTGAGTGCGGCACCACGCATTTTCAGGAATTTGTTTGCCATACGTTCGATATTGGCAGGACTCAAGAAAAGCGACTTCATGGAAATCAGGTCCGTTGAGCCTGAGGCGTAATGTTTCAAGCCTTGTTTGGCAGCACCAAGACCCATGCCCGCAGCAAGGGATCCATAGTGAAAAATCCTTGCAAGTCTTGTCGAAGGGATTTCCGACGACGACATTTGGAACTCAGGTTTCTCCTTGGTACCAATCGCTTTTTTGTACTGCTCTTCATTGGTCGAGTCAGATGATTCCGACAAGTTGTGTGAAAAAGAGTTGGTTGAGTAGGATCTCGTTGCTGTGATGGTTTTGGCAGTACCAGCTGTACCTTTTTTAGTAGGTTTCTTAATCACAACCTTAGAACGAGCATTCTTGGAAACAGTTTGAGCTTTATTCCACATATCAACACTAGTGTCAAGACTTCGGATAGGAGCCGTCAATATCGAGTTCTGGTAAAAGTTACAGATATCATTTGTAAGATAAGTTTTAGAGTGCGATAACACACTAGAGGTTGAACCCACTATAGCACTTAGACGATACACTGTTTTATTCATGGTAGTAGGCCAAAGAAGAGGCACGTTGATATAAAATTTTCAGAATTGCTAAAAGAACAAAAATAAAGCCAAGCGCGAATGTGTGGATGAAAGGAAGAGATTAGAGATGGTATATGGAGAGATAGAGAGTGAAGAATAGAGTCAAAGATAAGAGAGTGAGTGGAATAATTGAACTATCATGATTAATATGGGTCAATGTTGACATGGAAGTAGTTGTAGTAGGTGGTATATAGCTGGTGGGTGGGACGTGATGAGTGATGGTATCGAACGTGATTATTTTCACATGATAGCGAAAATGTGTAGACCCTAAAGGTTAGCAGCGTTTGTGATGCTGGGGTTTGGAGTTGCTAAGGGATAAGTCGTGGAATGTTGGAGTAGAATGT
This sequence comes from Kodamaea hsintzibuensis (nom. inval.), assembly GCA_030568835.1. Lineage (NCBI taxonomy): Eukaryota > Fungi > Ascomycota > Pichiomycetes > Serinales > Debaryomycetaceae > Kodamaea > Kodamaea hsintzibuensis (nom. inval.). The sequence goes on from JAJMJA010000037.1 coordinate 51,935, forward strand.
TGGAGTTGGTTGCTGTAGTTGATTGTGATTGCTATGAAGGCTGTGGTTTTATGTGGGGTGCATAGTTTTGAATGTAATTACTTGTTCTTTGCAATATATATGACTTTTAATCTGACTTTGAATAAATGGATTAATGATGGTGGTTGACTTAAAGTTATGAGTGATACCTAAGGAATGATGAAAGAATAGGAAAAGTTAATTTTCAATGAGAGTATATGTACTGATCATGTGCAATGAGAAGAAGTCTAGAGTCATGTAGAAGACTCATTAAGAGTATATGCTCTGATCATGTGCATCATGAGAAGAAGTCCAGAGTCATGTAGAAGACTCATATTAACCGAATAGGGGAAGATTCGATGCAGCAACAATAAACCATTATGAACTTGCGTTCACTTATCACATATAGTTTCATGTTTCGTTATGATAATTGTATGTTTGTTTATATGAAGAGTTAAATTTAGGTGACATATTTACCATTGGAATATTAATGAGTATTATTGATATTTAGAGAATCGTGCGAGTACACAGTATAGCAAAGACTAACAGTTAAAGAGGTAAATGAATGTCTGGATGAACCAACTAATAATAAACCAACCTCGTTATTCACGTGCATTAATGTATAAATGAAATACATACAATAAACATGAAATACCTATAAATATGAAGTACATAATAATACAATATACATGAACAGCAAATTCAAAGAAGTGTTCGACTAAATGACATTATTGACGAACAATTCTACACTCTACTAAGCTCTCATCATAATACTAGGCTTATTCAATACTTACCACAATACCCATCACTGGTCTTGTACAATACAATAGAAGACTCATAACATTATCGGGTAAAGAACTTCAAGGTACTATACCCTCAACGCAAAGAAGAGTCTGCAAAAATGAACAGAAATTCCTTCTGGGGCTGTGTCTATATTTAGTATTCCGTAGAAATAATGATTAGAGATGGCCCTGCGATCTAACTAGAAGTTGACGGCTCTTTGTTGTAGGGATGGGTTGTTAGTTTATAAGTAACAAGCATAGCCCCTAATAAATCATAAATATACATCACCAATCAATACGACTCTGATCAACCTCCTACACGTCCTATACCAGGATCAAGGCCCAGCACGTCATTCCCCCGATCGCGTAGTACAAAACCAGCATTCCGATTTTTATACGAAGCCTTTTGTCAACAACAAAATTAAATTTGGAATTATATACCATTACTTCTTCATGTCCGAATCGTTCAATCCCTATAAGACGATCAATAGGCAGTCTATGATCGAGCAGCAGCGTCGTGAAATGTACCAGCGCAGCAATGCTCCCAAGGTTATCATCAATGACGATCCTGTGATACCCAACTATAAGTTCCAGGAGCTGCTCACCAAGTCCTCACTGTATAATATGAAGATAGTTGTTGTTGGAGATGGTGGGTGTGGAAAGACATGTTTGCTTGTGAGTTATTCTCAGGGCAAGTTTCCAGAGGTTTATGTTCCTACTGTTTTTGAGAACTATGTAGCAAATGTATGTGCACCAAATAACAAGATTATAGAGTTGGCACTTTGGGATACAGCAGGTCAAGAGGAGTACGACAGATTGCGGCCCTTATCTTATCCAGACGTCGATTTATTACTTATCTGCTTTGCGTTGGATAACCTCGTATCGCTACAAAATGTTAAAGATACATGGTTCCCCGAAGTTAACCACTTCTGCCCTGGAGTACCCATCTTATTGGTGGGTACCAAGTCGGACTTGCCATGCGAGATTGACTCCGACTTACCTATCCAATTGGCTACCGAGATAAATGCCATAGGCTATATACAGTGCCTGGCCAAGCACATGTTCAACATTAGAACCGTGTTTAATTTTGCATTGAACCACTTTCAAAAGCAGATGGAGGTGCAGGAGCAGGTGGAAAAGTCGCTGGGTGCAAGAAAACGTTTTCTGAAGGTTTTGGGAAGTGGCAGCAGCGGCACCGGGTTAGGCTCGTCTTTGCATTCACACTCTAGAACACACCTGAGAATGCTGCTGGGAGGAGCAGTCAACAACAACGGCAAAAAGCACTTGAAAAATAAGTCTTACGACTCAACAGTTCTACTTGACGAGCCATTGACTGAAGATACATACACGAGAAATCCGTACGGTGAGTTCCTGGGGGGATCTGCCGCCCAGCCTAACGCATACACAAACAACTACGCTAGTAGGTACAACGAAGATGAGTTTGCTTTCACTCGTGAGAAGAAAAAGAAGAGAAGATGTGTGATTTTGTAACGTTATAGATTAATACACCCAACGAGAAGATGGTGATTGTTATTTTTGTGCAAGACATTTATCCCATTCAAGGTGTTGATAATATGTACTTGCATTGGGAGATACTTGCATTCGTGTGAAGATATAGAAGTTGCAAGATTCGGACTTTAAAGCTTGTAAATTGTTTATAATATTTAATATATGGAGAAACTGAGACCACTATAATCTGCAAGCAATTAGCGATCTTCATAACCAGATCTAATTGTACAGATTGACAGCACCTAAAAGCCTTAATGTTGAAAATTCCTGCACTTTGAATTTTGCTATACCCCACAAATTAACGAGTTTTACTCCAAGTGGGTAAACGTAATAGAGTTCAATGTAGCTTTGAATACTCATGAATAACAAGGAGTACTCAACGTGAAAACTACGGTCAATAAATCTTGTTCCTAGACTCAAGACATGACTTGAACGATTCATAGTGACAAAATTGTTCTCAACTTGATGTAATGATTTTATTGTAAATGAATGAATTCCTACATAGATGATGAATATTAATCTTCACAATCATAGTAAATCCGTATGCTCTTAAAATTGCTTCTGGTTAACAGATCCAACCGCCTGTTTCCTTAATCTGAAAAAGTTCACCTGAATTTATCTCATTAACCAAGGTAGTAACTGTAGTTTGAACTAATTCCTCGACATCAGCTTTGGGGTTGTCGACGTTCTCATCCACAGCAGCTTTGACCGCATCCTCCAAAGAGTTGAAAGCTCCAACCTGTTCAGAATCAAGACTGTAACCATAGACTGTACCATCAGGGCCAATATCGTAATTGCGTCCACCACTCACCTGGTAGCATGAAGAAACAGCAAGCATTGCAGCCACTCGCTCCAAAGTCAATTCCTTACTAACAATCAAATCACCTACTACAATACGGGTGACTTCGCTTGGCAATTCCGCTAACGTAGTCTCTTTAGTTGCATTAAGAGATTCAACAGCACTCATCTTTCCAGCTTTTTGGTTTACAGTTTATCAATCTATACTTGTACGAAACACGAATCAAATTAGAAGTGACAGCAACATATTTATATAAAGACACCTTGATGAGGAAGATGAGCATAGGGGGTGTCTTGTGTATGCAACCACTCGCATAGACATTTAAACGAGAAAAACATGTCCTCGCTAACCAATCAGCTTACTCAATTAGACGTCTGGCGAATTTTATTGTTTGGTATTCGGCATAACTGAGGTTAGTGTAATTTTGCAACCCTTCAAATTGGGTATTTACTTGAAAATCTCGCTTAATTGAAGTTGGTATTGTGATCTAAAAATCCAGCCACTACACTTCAACTGTTAAAGATGAAGGAATCGGAGTGTTCATCTTCTCTGACAAGATGTGTTGAAGAGGATAAAGTTCTATAGAGTATAATTAAAATGAAATGGTCTTTAGTTTTGATTTAATGATATAGCTTTTGAACGTGGCCAAATTCTTAGGTTTTGTATTAGCTAGGGTTCATGTATTCAATGTTAAAACATAAAGGTACAGTGAACTTTGTATAGTTGAAGTGCCGCTAATCAAAGTATCCTGTGTTATCCCTAAGTTCCTTTGAAGTTCGGTGCTTGATACACCAGCTTATAAAATAATGCTCTTCTCTTAAAATTAAAACAGAACACTCCGATGTTCATTAGTTTAATTCTGTCCTCTGAATTATTCATTGATGAGGCGGAATATGTTAGAAAATATCAAACTAATGCACTTTTTCACCATACTGGCGATTCATTGTTTTACGGCAGGGTTGTTCAAGTGGGATTGAATTGGGGTACTTTCGGAGATACTCAGCTGCCTTACTGAATAGATATTATTTATTGTCCTAAGATAATAAGGACAATAGGTCTAATATCAAAATAATGACAATAAATGGAGAATGTCTGTGACAATTGAATTGTATTTGACATTAACTAGTGAATGACATAACCCCATGACTCCTCAGAAAGATAATAATCGTAACAATGTACAGAAAGAGACTTCTATACTGGGTCTTGTAAACATTTAACTTGAGAGTGTGGGGAATCTTGAAGTGGTTTATCATTGCGCTATGGTAAATGTTTGTAGAACCACAAATAAGCGCAAAGCGCCTTCCCCTTACTCTTGTAAGGTTCATTTACTTGGGAATTCAAACTTTTACGACCCATCTACAACTCAACATTTGTTGACCAATTCCTCAGGTATACTCTATATTAAATTAAAATACTTAGTATCTCTTCTTACTGGCAGCAGCCTCATCAGCATAAGTGTCCAATGGAGAAGCAACAATGGTAGATTCAGCCCACAAGTTAGGGGTCAAGAAACCGTAAGTGTTACCAATGGCAACGAAAGCAGCCTTCAAGGTGTTTTCAGTAGTTCTGGTAGAACCAGAAGAGGTGGTGTAAACATCCTCAACACCAGCCAATTGCATCAACTTCTTGACGGCTGGGGAAGCGACAATACCCTTACCTCTTGGGGCTGGGATCAATCTGACGGCAACGGAACCACACTTACCAGTAACCTTGGTTGGCAAGGAGTGTGGAGCACCCAAGTTGGTACCCCAGTAACCTCTTCTGATTGGGATGATCGACAACTTGGCAATGATGATAGCAGCTCTGATAGCAGAAGCAACTTCCTTGGCGGTCTTGATTCCCAAACCAACGTGACCGTTAGAGTCACCAATGACGACAACAGCCTTCATTCTGGTTCTTTGACCGGCTCTGGTTTGCTTTTGGACAGATCTGATCTTCATGACAGAGTCAGTCAACTCTGGCAACAACAAGTCAATAATTTGGTACTCCTTAACTGGCAAAGCGTGCAAGTAGATCTCCTCAATAGAAGTAATCTTACCAGCCTTCACTAATCTACCCAACTTGGTGACTGGAGTCCATCCCTTCTCCTCATCTCTTCTTCCTCCTCTTCTTGGACCACCCTTCTTGTTGTCTCTCTTTCCAAATTGTCTCTTTGGAGCTTCGGTTGTTGGTGCAGCAGCAGACATCTTTATATGATTATAGTCGGAATATTACGTGGAAAGCCGGGGGGTTGGTTTTCGATCGACGATGAATGAAGAGAAAAGTTGTTTGGTGAAATTTTTTTCGTTTTCATAGTGCCTGGTGGGTGCGTATTTTTTTTTTTTTTGAAAAATAGGGTTGAAGCCCTAGTGTCTTTTTTTTTACTTGGGACTGTCGCAGGGTGGGCCTGAAGTACATTTAGTAGGTACATTTGATGGTGGTATGTATAAGAGTTGTTTGAGTTATATGTGAAGTATGTGAATTGTGAACGTGGAGACATAAGATATGTTTTGGTGTAGTTGTGTAAGAGAGTTTGCGTAGTTTACGTAGGTTGAGAGAGTAAAAATGGATAAAGTGTATTTCTGAGAGTCATGATTTGATACAACTATTAGAGATTTGGAGTCAGCCAGTACGAGAAGTGGCAAAAGAATGCGGCAAGTGTAAAGAAATTGAAGCGAGTTGTTAGGTGGTGCTTGAATGAGGTATCTGGATAGGGGGAAGTGGATAAGTAAACTAGAGAGGCAATTAAGTGAGTAGGAAGATAGAAGGTACTATTGAGAAGTATCGAGCAGTTTAAGTTATAGATAAACGCATTAGAAGTCATGCAAGGTTAGCTGCAAATTGTAGATTTCGTCACTAATCAAAGGACCCTCAAGTGGTTAGAATAATAAACACTAGTAATAGGAGAAATGACGTATCCATGACTCTCTTTTATTGAATACGTATACATGAGTTTGGTCTCAAAAGCACAGCAATCGTATCAATTGCGACAGATTTACTTGCTACTTTGTAAACCCGATTCAATCACAATTAAATATAGAGCAATTTTGAGACATTTGCAGTTATTCATGTAACTGTAATTCAAGTTTCTAATTGACTATATACTCTTACCAGTGGATCTCTTCATCTCCACATTACCCACAACCAATTTACTGATGTATTTTTCATAGTGATCTATATTGTGACATAATCAATTGATTCTCAACTACCGTTCATAGCCGCACTCTTGTAACAACCTTGAACACCCCAATCCCAACACCAACCGCAATACCCACCCCTTAACTTCAGGCAGCATGCAAGTGAACTCCCGCGTCGATTCGGTCTCTTTCATTCGCCTTATGAGGTTATACTTTTTCTGTGCCCCCCAAATAGCAACCTAAAATTCTTATCGCAGGTATTTATATGAGGCAACCCCCTAAAAGTTGAAATAAAAAACCCATACAATGTCATACGCAGACGCAGCAGCACAAGCTTTAAACGATCACAAGGAAGAACTTAGTGACAAGGTCGAGGGATTTGTTCCTCCTCAAGACATAGACAAGGCCAAGAATGAGATCAATAAGGATGCTGAAGATGTAAAGAGCCGCGCCAATGAAGCTGCAAAGGAATTGAAGAAGGAATTGAACCACTTGGAAAAAGAAGGCAAGACCCTTTTGGACAGCATTATCAAGCAAGTCAAGGAGTACTCGTCGCAAGTCTCTAAGGTTGTTTCCCAGTACACTACACAAGTACAAAAGACATCTAGTACATACGCTAACAAAGCTGTGGTTGAATTACAAAACCCAGTGGTGGCCACACAAGTCGTGGTTGGTGTGACAGGTGTAGTCGCAGGATACGTTGCATACTTGGAACGCGGTAGAATCCAAACCGACAACAGATTGGTTTTAGGTATCCATGCTGGTGTGGTGAGTGCGTTGGTTTTGGCTGATGGATATTTATTTAACAAGTACTATTCGCAGTACAAGAAGTAGTTAAAATACATACAGGACGAACTTCTATTATGATTTGTAGTGTAAGAGCATTCCCATGTGAAATGGGACTCTTTTGAATTTTGAGATTACTCGAATCTGATTGGTTCATTTAACCAAATTCAATTCGAACGCGTTTACATCGGACCATTTTTCTGACTACTATGTATTTGAAGTATTTTAGAAATTTCTGTGAAAATCCTCCAAAATTAAAGAATGAGCTGATGATGGACGATGACTTGTGGTTTAGTTATGGAGAAGAACCAATTTTTAAAAAGAGAAACATTCGCTAAACTCGTAAGACATTTGCAGACAAATGAATGAAGGTAATCTTTGAATTGGACCAATTGAAATCAGGACCTCTTTTTTACAGTTGGGGTTAACTAAACCTAAATTAAGATGAAACCAAGATACATCTGATGTCATTACACCTCATACATAGCCATTACTTGTACTCTATTAGCATGATCAATGATGTAACTATCTTCCTGTCATCTGAAACCAAAAGGCTCAGTAAAGTCATCTCTCGCATCTGAAGAAGAAAAAATAGATGCATTTCTTTACATGGCCTAATTTGATTGAATTCAATATTCATGCAAAAAAGTGCATCATTAAAAGTACTTCACTTTTCAGGTGGTCCTCATGCAATTGGCAACGGTGAATAGTACGGATTCAAGACCCAAACGTACATTGTGGAGATCGTAGTGTCGAGCTTCCCTTCCCAAGAAAATAACTTTAAAAACTCGCCCCTAAATTAACAATTTCCCTTTTACCATGCAGACACAGCATTAATTAAACTCACTCTCTTGACACCCTTTTCCTGCTATTAATAGTCCAGAAGCCTAATTTGTATTTCGAATAACAACCGGCAAATTAAGTTGTTCCCACCACTGCACCTTCTATCAAATAGCCTTGCGAGTCATTTAGGCAAAAGTTTTGACGAAGCACAGGGTACTTATTTTGATCAAGTGCATAATTGACACCACCTTAAGATCCTTTCTTCTAGTGTGGTGTTCTTGCTTACAATATCGTTGTACCTCGGGTACATCTTATCACATAGTTCCTGTCGCCGTATCGCACTTGCGTAGCAAGCATCTGACTCATAAGAAAATTGTGCCGTGCAGAAATTATTCAAACCCCACTGAAAAGCTTAACTGCCTGGTGAATGAACAAACCAGGAGCACCGTAAAATAGTGGCACGTCACTTTTACGGGCACCCAAAATGCTAAATGATATCACGTAGGTATTTTCAAGATCAAAAGTTAAGATGAGTTGGCTTTCCAAAAATGGTCAGCTCCTGGCGCAGCAAAATTGGTAATTATTTTTTAAATTTCATAATAGAAGCATCTATTATGTACAACAGGTTAAATCCAAGTTTGGTTATAACATTTAAAGCCCTGTGTGAAGCTTCCATGCAGCAAGGAAATTATTCGACGAGCGGGGGTATGGAGATTTGATAGGCATCATTAACTAGAATAGGAAAATAATTCGCAATGAGCAAGAGAACAAGAATAAGAACAAGAAAATGATAAGATTACGAATAAGTGGAGAAACAAAACAAAGAAGAAAGCAAGAAAAGGATCGTAAACAAGGAGCATAATCAGTAACAATCATGAAAAGCGAATGTGATTTTTAGATTCTCCATCTTAAGTAGACTATCGAACGTAACTCTATTCTCCACTTTTGAAACTTTAAATGAGAATGCCGAGGCAACGTCACTCTGAGCGTTTGGACAAGCGGACAGTGCAGAAGCAAGATGTTTGCGTGGATAAAATATGTGATGTATATGCAGAACGAAAGTAGAAAATGGCTGAGAAGAGCTCTGAGGAGAGTGATTCCCCAGTATTCAGATTAGTGAATTGAACTTGATAGGTTGAACTTTAATAGTTGATGAAGCCTTGGCGGAACAAGGATGGTTACAAGGACTGACGAAGAAGACATTCTACGATATTAGTCAGAGCTAGTTTAAGTCTATGTGAATAGTTGTGTATACCAAGTGTAGCTGAGTGGGGTATTTTGTATGTGTATATTTAGAATTAGAAAGCCTCGAATCGTATTTTGCACTTAATCAGAGACCCCCAAGATCTTTTGAGTGGTACAAGGTTCCTCGTGAGATGTTAGGTAACTACTCTTTAAACCAACGATCGCACCGAGGGTACAACTCTAGTCTTTGTAAAGTGTTGAAGAGATGGATTCTGTTGCAACTTGTTACCCATATATTCTCCAGGTCCACTAAGTTGACGAAGAATTTGCTGGTTTTGTATTGGCCGACGTGGATGAGCTGCTGGATTTGACGGTTACGGTTTGATGACTGTTTTCGACTTTGATCTTACTGGAGTGTTGGGTTAGAAAGAGCTTCAACGAAATGTTCCAGCTGACACCAGTCGTTGGCCCCATCTCCTGCAAACTGGTCCAAATTAACTTTTTGGCTGCAAAAATCTCAAGTCGTGTAAATTCAATATCCAGAATTCTAATGAGGAGCTCAGGCTTGGTCAATTCTGGTACGAGTGATCTACTTTCACTGATTAGCAAACCTAATTCGTGGAATAAGTGACTGGGAGTCAGGTGTCTCCACAACGGTAGCATACTAGACTTACCACACGGCTATGTCGAAGTGGGAACAAAAGACTACCGAAGCCATAATCTTCCAAACCATGGAGGAGATTTAGATCTTCGAATTTGAACTATTGAAAAAACACTGCAGTTTACAGCTTGTTCGAGGGGAGTCTTGCCTATTAGTGTTGAAATTCATGAAGGCAGCCACTTTCAGAAGGAAGCTCTTTCAATGCTGCCAGAACTCAATGTTCCTCAAGGGGTCTCTATGAAATCATAGGTTGCTAGCGTCAACGTGAAATTTTTTGAATACAGGATCCAAGGATACCACCAAGAAGCAAATTACCCGACACACATATTACGGACAATTTGATTCAGATGGTGCCGATGTTTGAACTGGTTCATGTACTGATACAGTTAACAATTGAACGAGAGACTACTTTCAATAAGAATTCACGAACTTAGAGAACCTCAAAACTATGATCGAACTGATCACCACTGGAGTCAATATTTTGTTCGAAGAAGTGGACGAGCATTGAGTGAGTTACTACAGAACCAACAAGTGAAAGGGAAGATAAAAGGAGCGTGGGACGTTTTTCAATCTAACAAGTATCTCCTAGCCACACAAGCAATCACGCTAGATTTATATTCGTACGTGCGTTTGCCAACGAGGTGGAAGTGTTAAATCCTGGTTGAGCTCTCACAATATACTGCAAACCAGATACTGATTTCCCCCATCGCAGAATTGTTCTTATGTGAGACCGTTTAAATCCGTTATCAAAGGCAGCGCTCCGTCTTCCGGGTGTTAGTGATTCTTTACAAAACGAATCAGATCCGAGAACACAATCCTGCGTGCATCCAATGAATTGAACTTCGTGGAAATGGAAGTGAAAGAGTTCAAAGTCAACCAACATTAACCGTCCGATCTGAACATAACGTCCGCATCGGATACATGGAGTCACAAAAGTTACGCATCCAAGACCAGAGCTTGATAAAGCAATGCGCTGTGCTTTGTAAGTGCTTAGTAAGTAAACTTGCATCAATAGCCTGGCGGAGCAAGAAAGAGATGTCATTTATTATTTAGAGTGCACAATTTAGAAGCTTCAAATATGCACTAAAGGTTAATACCGAGCCAGGAGTGACGGCTTCCATTGCATCTCAAAAAGCCTTTCGTACTGAGCGGGGAGAAAACCCGTGCTCACAGGTAGTTGTAACACAGAGTTACAAAGAAAAGCTTAAACAAACAAAAGCGAATGTGATTTTCTACATCTTCATCTCGCACTAAGATTCTCGAACGCAACCCAAAAAGAAAAAAGCACTACAGGCCGAAAATCATTGCAGGAAAACAGAGTGTAAAGATTCTCCCTTGAATACCATCGACTTGAATACCCCAGATAGCAAAAGTGGCTAAAATCACCCCCCTGAATTGCCTCACAACACTTACTATAGCATCCGTACTTTAAACCACCTATCCAAAGCTCCAATTTAGAACTCCTACTAGAGCTCTTAGCTAACACTCCAAACAACCTTTGTACACGCATCAAAATTTGCATGTGAATTCAGAGAACGCGCGGTAAAGTACTCGTATCCCGAAGGAGAAAAGAAGGAAAGTATCATAACCTAATCAGCGATATTATTCCTCAACGTACATGAATAGCGATTGGTGCATGTCTTTCTGTTTTTGGATGTGGCGAGGTTGGAGTGTGGTTGCGTGCGTGGGGCAGAACAATATAGATGAACAATTAGAGATGAGGTCTGCGGAATACTTGGGCTTTTTCGTGATGGTAAATTTAGTTAACTGGTCTGCAACTGTATGTAGGTAGGTGTGTAAAGAAGTATCATGCATATATTGTCATCGTACGTCATGGTGTGATCCATCGTGTTGCCCTGAACTCATCTTACGATATCTTTCCAACGGCCACGTAAAATGATCCGAGGGATCAAATTAGTGCGCTCCACACTTTGACACGATTATGGTCCCTGTGAGGAACACGATAAAATAATTATATTATATGACGACAACTTTCTATTTGATAGAGATACGAGCTCTGTTAAAGGGAACAGAACGAAGAATGTACCACTATTGTCTTATTGGTGCGACTTATACTTCCCCAAGTAGAGTTCCGAGTTGAACAAGGGTATCTACGGAGTAACCATAGTCCGTATGGGAAAACCTGCGAAAGAGTGGGGTGAGAATGACAACAATGCCTGTTCGGGATTTTCAGTGACTATTGTCTAAATATACTTTCAAGCAGACCCTCAAACTGAAGTGGGTTGAATTGGTGAGTCGTATAATCAAAACTAAACCTTAATAGTTTAATGCTAGAGTTAAAAAATGACGGTGGTGACTCAGCCAGACTAAAAAGGCCGTACACGCATGGAACCGCAGCTATGCAGCGAATGTGATTCAATCACACTACACAAAACCAATGGAAGCCAAATTAATAGCACACAAAACCAGATTTGGGCTGTGTGAAGTCAGGAAGTTTCGATTTTGGTTATGAACTAGCCGTTTGAGATGGTTTGAATGTAATGGAAGCTTTCCAGAAGATTTGATTGTAATTTTGACGGACAGAGAAACGATTAATTACATCATTGGTTAAGGAACCGTGTAGAGTGTTGTGATAGAGTAGGGACAATAGAGCAGTGATAGTAACCTTATGGTAACCCTATCGCACTAGTATAGTTCCAGTAGAGTAACCATATACTTACAGTGTGCAACAGTCAACGTAATTGAAACGTGAACGTGCACCATAAGCCAATCGACATTACGTAGTATACTGATATTAACATGATATCACACTATAGTTTGACACTATAATTGAACACTTCTATTAATAATTTTAAACTCTATGTTCATCTATTCCATACATCTCGTACTTCCTCGTATCCAAGTCATACATTCCCTAGATCGTGGCGGTACAGAGTTTTGAGGTTCCAACGATGCCTTGCCAGTGCCGCAACCTAAGGGAATAACACAAAGACACAGAAAATTACCACCGGAGCTTATTAGTTTTGTGGTTGTGCTGCGGATGAAAAATAAAATCAATAATGCCCAATATTTTTTCTTTTCCATCCATTTCTTTTTAGCTTCTATCAACGGTATATCGAGATATATAAACCAGAGGAATCGCCTGAATTCGAAGGGAGGTATAACAGAGTTTGATGTTCACACCTTCCATATTCCCCAACCGATTAGAAATGTTTGATAACGAGCTAGACTTCCTGCCCAAAGTAGGCGGAACTCCGACCTTTGCTTTTGAAGAGTTGGAGCAGCAGTACGATGACGGCCAGCATGTTCAGGTCAATACACAAGCAATGAGTGTTGGACAGATGAACCAGATGAGCCAACAGCATCAGATCAACCAAATGGCACCAGTACCTGCCCAGATCAACTACCAAATTCAGCAACAACAGCAGTATGCCAATTCGTACCCCAACCAGCAAAGCCAGATGTACCAAACGTACACATCACAAATGCCCGTGCAACAGAGCACAAATATGAACCAGTCGATGTCTTATCTGTCAGTTCCATTTCAGTACGAGTCGAACTTTGCACCACAGATGGAGTTTCAGCAAATGCCTGAGTTTGATATGTTCCAGCATTCAAACATACCTGACAACTTTTTCCAGAACTTGAATGAGCCTTATGATTTCTTCAAGAAGGAGGAGATGATCCAACCACCAATACAAGAATCCAATATTAAGAAGAGATTCAGAGTGATTAGAGGAATATCTGCTGGCGGATGTTCCACTAGACCACCTAAACAGTCCCTTAACCTGGACTCTATGTTCTTACCTGTTGAGTTGCGCTTGGTTGGAGCTCTGGTTGAAGATATCTGTTTCCCACAGTGGTCCAACCTGGAGCGTGAAGACAAGCGTCGTATTATTCGTATCGAGAGAGTCCAGAATGGCCCCCAGCTCGTTGCCAACTTTAGTATTGTTGGAAGTGCCAACGAGAACCCAGTGACATTACCACCACCACTCAACGTTGACGTTGTAGAGGTGAGTTGTTTAGAATGTTCAGTCAGGGTTGGCGACGACGACTACGACTCCCAAAACAGCGACGACGAAAAGTCGCTGACAGGCTCACCCAAACATATCAAGAGCGAAGATGGAGAGGACTTTCAATACTACATCACATCCGTGGAGGTGGTGGAGATTGTCGAGCTTTTGATTGGCACAGAACTTGTTGACCCTGCAGAACGTAGAAGAGAAAGAGGAAGAGTGAGACTGAACTTGGTACCATTCTGGCTGAAGAAACCCATTTCGCTGAGAATGCAAGAACTGCTGAACCTGCTGCTGCTGCTGCTCATCACAAGCCCAGGAGCATTCGGCCACTTGGCTCTGCAGCTTGGAATGACTAACCAAGATTTCAGACTCGACCTCGCAAAGAGAATTATGGGCTACGAAATTCGCAAACCAAGAGGGTTCGACAAGGAAGTGAGGATATTAAGATGGGATAAATTAGTGCCTGCTTTGAAAAGAGCGTTGCAGAGCTATTATACAGAGATTCCTAGTCTGCACGCACATTTGCAATGGCAATGATTTATAGAGTATAGAATAAAAGTTAAACTAATGTTAAAGATTAATTACAAAACCAAGAATGCGCAACATTGTTTGCATATTTACCATTACATCAAGAAATAACAACTGCCAAGGCAATATATAGGCACGCCCATCAAACGGTTGGTTTTTTGACAACGACCCTCTGTCATTTTGTAATCACAAACCCTGAGATCCAAGCTGTATAGACTCTTATCCTTAACTTTAAATCGCCAAAGCAAAACGATAGCTTGCATCTCGGCTAAAACAAGATATACACAAAGTTGACTTCATGTGAAGCTTTGGTGCTTTATTTGGATAACCATTCTTCCAACGTGAAAAATAACATGCAAAATACCCCCTAAAAACCCCTATCGGTAGAAGATCTAAAACCTACCAACCTTCGAGAAGAAGGTCCTCGGGTGTTTTATTATTCTATTATACTGCTGCCGCACATTTACTAAATTTTTGTTGTTCTCGTCAACCATGACTTCGCCCTAATAATATCGGTCTGTTTGTGCGATGCCTGAACCCTGAAGAACCAGAAGGGCCTGATCGATCGATTTAGTAAATTGCACCGCGTTTCTGCATGGCTTGTATTTAGTAAAAGTAAGTAAGGCACTTTTCATTCCCTTCAAAAAAAAAAAAAGAACTAGTCAGGGATGGGCGAATAGGTTTGGAGTGTGACAGGTGTTGAGTGGGGTGGTGGGTGAACTGCAAATATGAATAGTTCAAGTGAAAAGATGAAGTAAAAAGTTCCTAAAAGCTCACCTTCTTCTTAAAGTTCAAGCTCAAGCTCAAGCTCAAGATTTGAGTATACCATGCAACCAGTACTTCACTACACTACCCAATAGGCATCTGCCTTACGGGGAGCCTCCGGGATGAAAGAGGGGATTTCGTATTGCCGTTCCAAAACGCATAGTTGGTGCCTCAAAATCCCTTTTGGATCTGGTAACCATCGGCCTTTGCTCATTTGTACTCCTTCTAAATGTACGAAATGCGCCAGCTTGCTCACCGGTGCACTTCCAGCTAACCAACATCTAATTTACCTTTGGTGTTGTGCTTGCGTCCAAAATAAACCCCCACTCGGCGATTGTTTTTTATTATTATTGTCTCCTTTATTGTCTGGGCTGATTTCTGAAAAGGTTAATGAAGTTGTTTTGAATAATGGGGTCTGCTTTGACACTCTTCACTGCATATTGACACATTGATGGGAAAATCAACACGGTAATGGTGGGTAAGCTGGGTGAAGTATAAGGGTGAAGTATAATTGGCTGAACTGGGTAAGATAAAGCTTGCTGTGGGCATGAGGTAGTCTCTCAGGGTCTTTAAAAATAGCTGAGGAGAGCTTCTTATGACTTAATGCTATAATCCGTAGAGCTTTCAGGGGTGTAATCAACGTAAAATTTTACCAAAATCAGCAGAGTTTTGAGATCTTCAGCTGAACTCTCTATAAAAGTCTGTGTAAGGTTCGTAAAACTCTATTGCTCGCTGCACTCGAAATGCTTGCACGTTTTCTGTTCCGAGTTGGTCCTACAAGAATCACAATCTGATTTGCCTAATCTGACTTTCTGCAATATAATTTGTTATTGACAACAAATTGTAACCGTTACATTTTCACATTCTGATTTACTCTAAATCACTTGAATCCTCTACTTGTAGGATTTTATTCTAGATTTTGTTGTCTTAGTCTATCCTCTGGCTTGGAGAAACTCTTAGTGAGACTCGAACATTTCAAAGATGTACTTTGAAAGTGGCACTATCTTTCCACTTGCAATTCACTCGCATCACTTGTGCAATTTCCTCTACTAGTATTCACTCACTTCACTTGTGCAACCAATTCCCTCTACTACAATTCACTCACTTCACTTGTGCAACCGTGTTACTCTACAATTCACTAGCTACCCTCTTTCATTTCTGTAGTCACATCTCTACAATTCACTCGCTACTTTTCTCCATTTTTCACTAGTCACTTCCCTACAATTCACTCGCTACACTTCTCCATTTTTCAGTAGTCACTTCTCTACAATTCACTCGCTACGCTCGTTCACTTTAGTTTACTTTGCTCATTCACTTGTATTCATTAATTAGTTAATAGTGTATCTCTTTTCAGCTTCCTTCCAGTTGATAACATTCCAGATAGCCTTAAAGTAGTCAACCTTGACGTTTTGGTATTGCAAGTAGTAAGCATGTTCCCAAGCGTCGATAGCAACCAAAGGAACCAAAGGACCGGTGACGGTGTCTTGGTTAGCGGTTGTGACCACGTCCAATTTACCACCGTTTTCCTTGTTCTTGACAATAAAAGCCCAACCAGAACCCTGGATACCAGCCAACTTGGTGTTGGTGAGCTGTTTCAAAGCGTCCAAGGAGCCGTATTGTTCAATGACTTTCTTGGCGAACTCGGATTCATCGCTAGGAGGTTCACCACCACCTTGCTTTTCTGGAGCCAAGTTCTTCCAGAACAAACAGTGGTTGGTGTATCCACCACCGTGGAAATTGATAGCCTTCTGCAACTCAATGGTCTTCTTAACTTCACCCTTTTCCTTAGCTTCAGCTGCTTGTTCAATGGCAGTGTTGTAACCAGTCACATAAGTTTGGTGGTGCTTGGTATAGTGCAATTCATTAATCTGAGATGAAATGTGTGGCTCGAGAGCACCAAAGTCCCAGTCCAAGTCTGGAAGCGAAACCTTGGTTCTAATTGCATTGATACTGCGCATTCCGTTTCCGGAGGCGGCAAGTCTGGTTGATTGAGTTCTAATTGTCGACAACATTGTTATATATTGTGATGATGACTATTGTAGTTGGGAATTTTTATCTGAATTTATACCTTTGCAGGGGGATTTTTTCAGTTGCTCCAGCGGACTTATGATTGGATGGACGGGTATCGAGGAAGAACGTGTGGATGGTATATAAATGTATGATGATGTAGTAGAGACTGAACCGAGAGTTATGTATGTTCAATGGGCTTGGTTGTGGTTGTGTGGTGTTGGAGTGGGTGGTGGTGGAGTTGATGGTGGCTATAGTTTTGTAAATCTAGAACGTTAATGATTAGTTATTCCGGCCCCGAAAGGCGGGGGACGACAAGAAGTGGAGTACGAGAGCAATGGATTGGGAGAGGATTGATGCTTAATGGATACCAAGATGGAATCCCAAATATACTGTATTTATGACGTTTTCGATTTGTTTGGGATTTACGTCATTGAGCTTAGTGTTCAAAACATTAGCAATCAAACTTTCCGACAAAGCACTCAATTAAAGCCTTGTTGACTAATCGAATATTCTTTATAGGTTTGTGATAATGGCTGCAAATTTTTATGAACAAACTAGCATAAAAGTGAAGTTGACGTCTATGATGATTGTGTCCAATGTTAAGCCATTAATGTCAGGCACAATGCAATTCTATCATACCTCAATCTACTTGTGCTTCTACAAATTAGAAAGTTCCATGGTTTTTATATTCTACATTCTATCAACCGGAGTCAAACCCAACAACTTCATACCGTTATTCAACACTTGTCTAGCCGAAACATACAAGGCCAATCTAGCCAAAGCCAATTCTCTTTCTTGTCCAGCAACCCACAAAATGTCGTAACATTGAGATACAATATGGGTCAAGGAGAACAAGTACGTCACAATAGTCGATGGCTCGTTATTCTTGTAAGCTCTCTTAATCACATCTGGGTACAGGACCAAGGTTCTGATCAAGTTGGAGGCGCATTCTTCAGTCAACAAGCTGAAGTCAGCTTCACGCAAAACAGTAGCAGCGTCCTCGCCCTCGGCGTACTTGAAGTTACGTTCAACAGACTTAAGTCTGGAGTGAGCGTACTGCAAGTATGGACCGGTGTCACCTTCGAAACTCAACATTCTCTCCCACTTAAAGTGATAGTTGTTGATTCTCTTGGCCAGCATATCCTGGATCATGACGGCTGAAATACCAACCAAGTCAGCAACCTTTTCTGGTTCTTCGATTAAGGCATACTTGGTAGGGTTCCCCTTCATAACCTCGTGCATCTTGTCCTTGGTTTCTTCCAAGATGTGGTCCAAGAAAACAACAGTTCCCTTTCTGGTGGACATTCCTTCAACCATACCGAAATTGATATGTTCCAAGGTCTCGGCCCATGCATGACCCGATTGCTTCAAGATCTCAAAGAATTGTGCAACATGCAAATCCTGTTGCAGGGCAATCACGTAGATCATCTTATCAAACTTATATTCTTCTTTTCTCTTCATGGCTTCTCCGACATCTCTAGTCAAGTAAAGAGATGTTCCATCCGATTTTTCAACCAAACACTTACCCAACTTCTTGTTGAACTTGGTCAAGTCGATTAACTTGGCACCACGGTCAGTGTGTACCAATCCACGTTCTTCGAAGTCGTGGGTAACTTGCTTCATGGTTTCTTTTGAAACTTGCGATTCTCCAGAGTAATAGTCGTATTGAATGTTCAAACGAGCGTAAGTTTGAATATACTTTTCAATAGAAAGATCTCTAAACTTTTTCCAGATCTTCAATGCTTTTTCGTCACCATCTTCCATACCTTTAAAGTACGAACGAGCAGCTTCGTCAGTAGGCAGCGAACCGGATTCTTCTTGTTCACGCTTCATGTCAGCGTTGATCTTGACGTAGACTTCAAACAAGTGGTTGATTGGGTCCTTTTGTAAGGATTCCTCATCACCATACTTGTCAAAACCAACGGCCAAAACACCATATTGTTTACCCCAGTCTCCCAAATAGTTGATTCTGGTGACATTCCAACCAGCTTTCTCGTACAAGTTGGAGACGAATCCTCCAATGATGGTAGACCTCAAGTGACCAGCGTGGAAAGGTTTTGCAATGTTTGGTGACGAAAACTCAACCACCACCTTCTTACCTTCTCCAAGAGGCAAGTACCCGTAATTGGTAGTTCTGGTCAAAGCATCGTTGATAACCAACTGGTAAAGAACACTTGAGTTGAAAAAGAACTGCAAAAATGGACCTTCAGCCTTGACTTCACTCAAAAACTTCCCCTTTTCAAAAGATCCGGACCATTCAACAGCCTTCTCCTTAGGGTTGATACCCTTCAAACGCAAACGTGGAATAGGAATAATCAAATCTCCCTTATCAAGTGTGTTTGGAGAATCCAAACTCTGAAAGATAATATCCTCGTCAACATCACTGAGTCTATGCAATTCAGCAGTGATATAGTTTCTAAATACATCAACAATATTATATTCTGGATACGAACCAGGGTGTTTATGCAACTGGGATAATCCCAACTTGCTCAATCCTTCGGTTATGGTCTTAACGGTGGACATACTTCTTCTTAGCATGAATCTTGAAATTTTTTTTTTCGATGAGTTCTTATAGTGGATTGATGAAAGAAGTATGAGTCAATGAAGATGAACTTGGTGACTCACGGGAGGGTGGGAGATAGGGGTTGGGGGTAGGTGTATTGTGTTGTGTTGTTGACTGTGAGAGTAATTGATTGGGGGTTGGGGTTGGAGAGTAGTGTAGTGAGAGTGGGAGTACTGGGAGGCATACAGGTGAGATTAAGAGTACTGATAAGACAAGTAGTACACGATCAGATAAGGCTGAAATTTGAAATAGAAGGATATAAAGAGGCTCAATGGGTTAAAATAACTAAAGCAAGTGTAGTTTGTCTGATGTGAAAATGTATTCTTCACTCTGTATTGATGGGGGGTGGGGTTTTTAATGGTAGAAGAGAATATAATGAGTCTTGGTTGGTTCCAATTGACGTTTTACAGCCAAAAGTTTTAGTAAGAAAAGTAGAAAAGTAGACTAGTTATATTGTCTACAAGAGAAAGTCTAGAGCAAGAGTTGAGACGTTGATTCTTATTGCTGTCACAAGTAAACCCATATAATACCCATAGAATTATTGTCCTCATTTGGAAAAATTTTGCACCCAAATTCTCATGTACCATCTTTCACCAGGTAAAGACACTAATGAAAGTTTAAAATCAAAGACAAAATGAGCAGTATAAATACAATCTATGAATTCGAAAACTCTTTATTTCAACGTATGTTATGTTTCCATATCTTCAATTCATTCATCGTCAATGTTCAATGTACAATTCCACAGCTTTTAATAATTCAATGTATAATTCCAGATTTCTAATCAAAATCAAGTTAATGTCAAACCTTAGATTGGTTAATATCAAGAGTAATGAGAATTACTCACTAGTGTAAAGCACTTATTACCAAACATCCATTAACTTACTCCATCATTCAATCGCAAGTTAAGAGACAATTAAAGTCGTGTAAAAACCACTCCAACATCATTTTATATAAAGGATCAAATGTCAAAATATTAAAGCTACGACAGCATGTCTTATTCAGACGACGAGTTTGAGAACAATAATCCATTTGCTGAGGCAGTGGATAGGTCATCTGAACCTATTGGGTTTCCTTCCACCACACAATCTATTAAATATGAACCTGTAGAGACTTCGGAACCAATTGAACCAACCGAACCAGAACTTCCAGCACAACCTCAAGAAACAGAAGAACAAGAACCTTCACCAGGCCAAAAGACAATTACAGAAAAGGAGCTCCGTAAACTAGTACCGGAAAGATTCACCAAATCCAAAATCAACTTCAAGTTAACGCAAATAGAAAAGAATAAGTTGGGTAACCCTATTCTCCGCTTCGATGCTGAAGTTGTTGGGCTTCCTAAATTCAGACAAGAAAAGTATAAGGAGATTCGTCGTACGTATAATGAGGTTGTTAAGTTTAACAAGTACTTGACTATTTCCAACTTGGAAGTGTTTGTGCCCGTGATACCTAGTTCAACAACATCTTATCCTCACGGAGGCGAAGATGAGATGAAACAGTTGTATTATGTATGGCAAGAATGGCTTGACCGTATCAGTGAAAACCCTATTTTAATACGTGACGATGAGTTTGTTTTCTTCATTGAAAATGATTTTGGTTACGCTGTGATTAACCAGAACAAAAAGAGTGCTGTTGCAAGTGGGATCTTGCGCAAAACTCTCAAACAATTTGCTGTTCCTGACGATGAATACGAACAGTTGAGCACATTCCGACCATTAATCAAGGCATGGTATGTAGAGGGTTCAAAACTTCACAAACAATTGCAACAACTCCTGAAACACCAGAAACTGGTGTCGATCCAAACGTACGACTTGTCTCAAAAGTTGATATTACTTTCAAACTTTGAACAATCACACTTGGGAATGAAGAATATGTGGGAGAAACTTGCTAAGATCACACAACTCCAGTCGGATTTGCAGTTGGTTGAGCTGGTGAATGAAATGGGAACATTGGGTGATGGTTTCCAGTGTATTGTTGATGACTTTTACCAGATAAAAGAACTGCTCACCAACAGACACTTGATTATGCGTGAATTAGTACAAGCCGAAGCACAGACAAGAACAAAACAACAGTCTGTGGAAAAGCTGAAAGCAAGAATTGCATTAGATCCACTACGTGCCGATGATGCTTTGAGACAGTTGGAATACGCAACAAAGGCACAAGAATCACTTGAATTGCAAATAAAACGTATCTCAGGAGAAATGTTGTACGAACGTGAAGAAGTATTGGATTTCACACAGACAAAAATCCAAAGAATCATCAAAAAGCACACATTACACAGGGTTGATCACCATCGTAGAATCCTTAAGCACTTGGAAGGAATACGCTTGGATGTGAGGATTGTAGATCAGCGAGGCGGGCTCTCGCGACTCAACCGTGACAATTTACTGAGCTTGAAACATAACTTGACTCAGTCACAAGGAGCAACTGGTGACGCGTGGTCAGCACGAACATTTAGACTGAGGGAAGAAGAAGAGGAGGTTGCAAAACCTGAAAAAGAAGAAGTTCCTATTGATGCTCGGACTGCTGCTGCTGTGCTAGGAAAAGCACAGTTCTTTTAATAGAGAATCAACAAAGTTTTCTACTAGATTAAAGGTTTACTCTTTACTTCTACTTCTTGGAGTACTGAATGTTTGAGTTTATTTGACAACAAATTAAAGATAGAACTTGATTATCGTCTTGTAAAAAGTCTACAGATAGTAGAAAGATGAAGAATAGAGGCAGAACATCTCAAATTGATTACCAATAAAGGTACTCCTGATAAGTTAAGATATTACATTAGTACCAATTCCAAACATTTACTCTTCTAAGTTTATGATCTTTTCCAATCGAAATGAATAGATATAAAGTCAATCAAATTTTTGGGTGCAAATAATTCAACCATAACCACAGCAGAAGATCTTGAAGATGCCAATAAAATGAACAAAATAGAATAATAAGAGAGAAATTATATTCATTTTTATTACCTTCAAACTATCGTAATACAATCCTATTACAATCTTATTACCACCTTTAATCCTTATCTTATCACAAGATCACTAAAGATATACTTCACTTATAATCATTAAACACTAAACGAATAAACCAAACCAATTGACCAAACAACGTACTAGTACATTCTATACCATCCACTGCCCTTAAAACCCAACTATCCACTAATCTTAACATTCAACTCGCTCTCAGCTCCAACACATTCACACTCGTGTGTTCCAGATTCAAAAATTGAAAACTCACACATTTTAACACATTCCTCCCACACTAAAGCAGTATATAAATCAGTCAATATTCCTTCAAGTTTTATAAAAAAGAATTCGTCAAAGCATTCATATCACTCTTTCACGATAATAAGTACACCCTATCTCAAACATTACTCGATTACACCCTCCTTTCACCCATCTTATATTATCTCCATAACATTAACCAAACCACATTAATATTGATCTGGTAGCGCACTATTGATATTTTTTTTTTTTACAACCACAATCAACACATACGAACAAGATGGGAGACCAGCGCTTGGAGGATGACGAGTACAAGGACTCGCTCAGTCGACTTTCTCGAATGAAGATAGCCGAGCTTAAGGATTTGTGTCGTGCAATCGGACTCAAGCTCACTGGTAAAAAGGCCGAGTTATTAGAACGTATAGAAGCACAGTTGAATCATGGGAAGTCATCACAGAACCATACCAAATTACTTACGCTTCGAACCTTGGTGTTGAAACGCGATTTGGGAGAACAGTTACCTCCTTATAATGAATTGTATAACGCGATACGACTGGGTCAGTTCACTCCAATGGTAAACGAGAAGAGGAAACCAGTGGATAAATCAGATTTACATCATGCCGACTCTCGGCCCAACCTAGAACATGCATTAACCTTTCGAACGAGTCCCTTCTACAAACTTATACGTAAGATTCATGGATCACCTCAGATGTGCCCGCCCGTAGAACTGAAAGATCGTGGTTTGGTCAACTACAACTTCATATTTAGAGAAGATGAAATGAAGATCTTGGATAGTCCCAACATTCGCGTGGTATTACTCTGTGGACAACAGTTGAGTAACAGCCATTCAAGTAACGATGTGCCACTTGTGTTCCCTCTTCCTGTTGAAATACACGTAAATGACAAGCAGTTGACGAAAAATTTTAGAGGAATCAAAAACCGTCCAGGAACAGCAAAACCAGCAGATATCACTGAACTAGTAAGGCCATCTCCACAAATGAACAAGGTATCTATGGTGTACACCAGAACTACAACTAGACACATGTTATATGCATACTTGGTGGAAAACACTCTGCCCGAAGTATTGGTGAATACTAAAGTGGTGAACAATAGAATACATGTGAATGCAACGAAATCACTTATTGCAGATCTCTTGGGCCTGTCTGAAGAAGATGATATAGTAATCGAATCGAGTCTGATGGCGGTTCTGCTTCGAGACCCATTATCATACACTCGTATCAAACACCCAGCACAACTGATTCATTGCAAACATATACAGTGTTTTGATGCAACACAATTTTTGGAACTGCAGTTGCAAGTGCCAACTTGGAGTTGTCCCTTGTGCCTGCAACAAGTAAAGATTGAAGATTTGGCGATTTGCGACTACTTTGTGGATATACTAAAGGAAGTAGACGAAGAGGTCGATCTGGTACAAATCAATGCAGATGGAAGCTGGAAAATCGAAACAGAGGAGGAAGAGGAGAAAAAAGATACCAAGGCTTCCAATATGTCGGGATTAGACATGGGAGATTCTCCTAACGTTCTGGTTCAACAGGTTCCACCTGAAATCATAGTTGTATCTTTAGACTCAGATAGCGAGTTTGAAGACGAGAGAGATGAAAGAAATGCGGGGGTGAGTGAAAATCAAGCTCAGAGACTGGAAACTGTCTTGGATGAAAGTATTTCCGAAGTAGAAGCTTCAGAAAACTCTCCCGAAAGAAACCAAGTTGATATTGATATGCATGAAGAGAATGCAAGTGCAGTAGATTCTGTTACTTCCACCATAGAAGCTGAACAAAACTCAAGTCCCCAAGACCCAACAACGGCACAAACCAATGAGAAACGTAGTAAGGATATTGACCACATGGATGAAGACGATGTACCGTTAGCTAAAAGACCTAATAGAAGACCATCGGAAGAAATCAACGCTCCAGTACAGAGAAAAGCAGCACCTGCAACTCAACCTATTGAAAACCAAAGTACTGGAAATCAAACAACCGTACAAGGAGCTCCATCAATACGATCTGATATTAACCCACTGTTCAATCGCACCGCTAGTGAGAGTCATGTTAGAACCGTACGTTCAACCAATGTTTCAAATGAACGTGCAAACGTGGTTGCCCCTCCAATAGTGCGCGCCCAAAGCGACGGTGCAAGAAGTGATGGGTTGGTTCATAATCCGCACCTGGCAACTAATGGAGTCGTAGCTTCTCCAATACCAAACCTGGTTGCGATTACCTCAAGTGTTGATGTACAGAGTATAAGACACCTGGATAAACAATCGCGCTCAGACGTGAATGGGCCCAGATCGCACTTAGTTCAACCAATTAGACAAGCTCCACCACATCCAGTTCATTATTACCAACGTGCAAACCCTAATCTTCCCACAAATAATCAAACACCACTCTCGAATTCTGAACATCCAAGGTCTACAACTGAAAGATTAATTGCGAGGCAAGTACCTCACCAAGAGTCTACTGAGAATACATATTCTGCGAACCACCTACCTCGCCTGGACCTTGAAGTTGTCCCAAATCTGAATCATGCATTAACCCAACAAAGGGCTACGACTTCTCTCGTTCCAATTGCCAATAAAAACCCGCACAGAGGCACAAATGGCGGCAGTCCGACTCTTGCGCCAAACATGCAACATTTTCAGCATAATGTGCCCTCACAAATAATTCAAAACCAACAACAAAGACAACCAAACAGACCCAATGCTGCACCAGGCCAAACCTATGACTTAGGTCGCGAAATTAGAAAGAAGTACGAGATGTACAGTAAAATCACTGATGATAAGTTGACAATGCAACGTGAATTGTATAAAAAACTGTTGGAACTTTCTGAGGATAAGTTGAAGTTCTATCGAATCTGCCACAGAGATCAACACTCCGAAATAGTTGATTACCAAGCGAAAGAAATGGAACAAATAGATCGCCAGTTCCAAGAACAAGTACGTTTGTCAAAGAACTTGAATCGCGAGAATGTTCCTCATTTTGTTAAACACAGACTGGAAAAAGAGGAATTTCACAAAGAACAGTTAAACAGGATGATGGGGCTGCATAGAAAGAATGAAGAGCAATGTACGAATGAGATACAAAAGTTCCAACAGGATATATGGGTAATTTCGAAAGTTTTGAGCGATAGAAGGGCTAGGCAAACAGGGATGGTCTCACCTCAAGTTGGAGCATCTCTGGGGAATTCACCAAGTACTGTATCTTTACCTAATCCCAAGGAGGTGTTTACAACTCCACCAACTCCGTCAGATTGGTTTAGCCAAAGCAATGTTCAACGACAAGAGCGCCCGTCGAATGAGCACGAGGATTTATACTATCAAAACCCAACGCGTTCTAGACATGATGAGCTTTTATCGCTCGAGCAAGTCCTGCAAGCAAAGCAAGCAAAGTTGGATCAGCAAACTCTGCAGGTACAGCAGATTCAGCAAGTATTAGCAAAGCAATTTCAAACTCAACAAGCTCAACAAGTACAAGCTCAACAAGCACAACAAGCACAAGCACAACAAGTACAACGAACACAACCAACACAAATTCAGAACCTCAATAATCACCCATATGCACTTCAAACTAGGTTCCGTCTTGGAACGGAAAATCCCAAAGGTTCTCCACATGAGGAGAGGCCAATCGAGAATCGCCAGCATAGGCCTTTATTACAGGAAAACAGCAGGCCAGCAGCGTTACCAACCCAAGTGAACCAAAAACCAGGAACGGTTGAACTTGCAAAAATAATGGGACAGAACAAACCAGACGATACTATACAAATACCCCAACGTCATGAACATAGTTCTCGGAACTCTCCCCTTATGCTGCAACCTACTAGCCGTTCTACTTCAATTTCACTTCCAAGTGTTTCGATTTCAAACTCATCACACGACAAAGAAAACAGGACCAATGGGACTTCAAGAGAAGTACCTGCTGTTCCGTACAACGTTGATAACCTCACAGAAGAAACAAACAGCAATGTAACGAAACCGTTGTCTGAGGAGACAGCACCCACTCAAGTACTGAACAACGACACCAATAAAGACAGGCAACAAGAGCCTCCGAAGAAGCAGCGCAAAGTTATGGGTCTCTTAGGAATCGAGTTAGATGAAAATACTCTAGAAGTATAGGCATGTCATATATGTAATATAGTTAAAGAATAAGGCATTATAAGTACAAAATTGACAAGTAGTCTTTAATATTAAGTATTTTATTATAAAGTACAGATTTTATATTGCATAGTTTACATTGGCGAAGGTCCCAAGTAATCCTCCTTTATACTCCCAATAGCATAAATTTCGTTGACGTCAGTTCTTGTACCCACAATCTTCAATCTTACTCTAGAGCCTTTTTCTATATTTTCATCCGGTGAAACGTATGCTGGTGGGTTTGCAGAAGGGTTAAATTTCATGTCTGAAGGGATCAAGTGTGTTGATACAAAGACAGACAATGGGCCCACATCTGCAAAAAAGCCCATTTTGTTAACTGTTGTTACTACTGCGTCCACTACTTCTCCTTTAAAAGGTTTCCATACTACGGCACGGTATTTCACTTCAAACTCTGCCATTCCCAGGCCTGCTATGACTCGTCCTTTGCCAACATCTATGTTCATGCAATCGAGAACGCACACAATGTATCCAAATTGACCTGTGCATGTACCTTCCACATCGCTAAGTAATTTATCTCTCAAGTATTGGTCCATTTGCGGTCCAAAGTAGGACGGATGTAACGTCAAATTCAACGAGAGGTCTTTAAGGAAGAACATTCTAAATGTGTACCTTTATCTGTTCTATTACCTTTTGGTTGTTGTGTACTTGATCAGGTACGTTACCTTTATGTTTTTGCTTTATCAAAAGATTAAGACCTTCAGTTCTTTTTAGCTTCTATACTCTCAAATCTGTTGCTAAAAACCTCAAACACTTAATGATAACACTTGTACTGTACAATATCTCAGTAGATCCAACAAGATACCAATATAATTCCCCAAAATTAAATCAATCCAACCCGGTTTAAATTCAACCGTAATGGGTTTTGTTTATTTGTTGAAAAAACTTCATAGAAATGCGACATATACCAATACGACATTTTAAATATTCCATTTCGCGACTTTTCATATAGAAAACTTTTCCAAGTAGATTCGAGACAAAGAAGATGTCACAGAGGATAGGGATAAGTGCTGCTGCCAGTACTAAAGTGTGGCACCATGTTGATGTTGCTGCGGAGTCACGGACTTTAGGTCGTTTAGCTGCTCTGATTGCCCTTGTTCTTCAGGGTAAACATAAGCCTACTTATTCCCCAAATAGAGATCCTGGTGATTATGTGGTTGTTACAAATGCGTCTCATATCAAAGTGACAGGTAAGAAGATGCAACAAAGGACTTATTGGTCGCATAATACAAGACCTGGTTCGCTTAAGTTAGTTCCAATGGAACGTTTAATCGAAAATAAAGGTTATAGTGAAATCTTGAAGAGAGCAGTTAAGGGTATGATTCCAAAGAACAAACATAGATTAGCTCGTTTGGATAGATTAAAGGTTTTCGACGGTGATGAACATCCATACAAACAGAATTTAATTGCATTTGCTGATGAAACTCACTTGGTTGAGCAAAAGATAAAGAGATTGGATGCTAAAGAAAAGTTGGTTAAAGAGTTGAGAGAAAAGTACTTACTGTAAAGTTCATACTGATTGTAAATAGTAATATATTAAGTGAATACTAAACTCAAGTAGATTTGTTGGATATTTAAATATGTGAACGATCATCTAAAAGATGTACAGATCCGAAAGACATGCCAAACAACACAGTAGTTACAACTCAATAAATACTCCAATTAAATATATTTTTATTTTATACACATTCTTAAAATTACAGAACCCCCAGGGAACACTAAACTCTCACTGATATGCCACTTCTCTCCGTGTACATTCTAGGAGCAATGTTCATTGCCATTAACTCTTGGAACAACAACTTGGCGGCGTATGGAATGTGGATTTGATAGATGTTCGTCTTATTCTTACACGAACGGCATTCAAATTGGTTCTTTTTCAAGTTGGCAATGACACTCATGAGTCCACACATTCCACAAATGTGTACTCTGAATGCATCAGATGCCTCCATCAATCTCTCCTTCAAGAATCCTGCTGCTCCGTGAGCAATCATGCAATCTCTTTCCATCTCTCCGAATCTCAAACCACCGTCACGAGATCTACCTTCAACAGGTTGTCTCGTCAAAACTTGAACTGGACCTCTAGCTCTTGCGTGGATCTTGTCATCCACCATGTGTCTCAATCTCTGGTAGTAAGTTGGGCCAAAGAAAACTTGTGCCATCAACTTCTTACCAGTGTGTCCATTGTACATTACCTCAAAACCACGCGATTGGTAACCATGTTCTCTAAGTAACTTAGAAATGGCTTCTGCCGTAACATCAGTAAATGGAGAAGCATCACCTTCCAAACCAGATAACGAAGAAACCTTCGAAAGCAAACACTCAATCAAATGCGCAACCGTCATACGAGATGGAATAGCATGCGGGTTGATGATCAAGTCAGGAACAATACCTTGTGACGAAAATGGCATATCTTCGTGTCTATAGGTGACACCAATGGTACCCTTCTGTCCGTGTCTCGACGCAAACTTATCTCCAATCTGTGGAACCTTGGTTGTTCTCATACGAACCTTTACGAATTTGGCACCATCTCCATTAGTGGTGAGCAACACTTGGTCTACAATACCCGATTCTGTCGATCTTAATGGTGTAGATGCATCTCTCTTTGTGTGGTACTGTGTTCTTTGACCCAATTCTTCAGTGTCTGGTGGAATTGGTGTAGTCTTTCCAATAATGATATCTTCTCCACTGACTCTGACACCTGGTGCAATCAACCCATCGTCATCCAATTTCTCATAAGTACCGTGCTTCAAACGTAAGGTATCTGATCTTGTTGGTTTCTCAAAAGTCTCCAACGCCTTCATACCTTGTCTCTTTTCCAAGTCCATGTATGATCTAAAGAAGAGAGATCTGAACAACCCTCTGTCGATCGACGACTGGTTCATAATCATAGAATCTTCTTGGTTGTAACCCGAGTAACATGCAATCGCAACAACTGCGTTTTGCCCAGCAGGCAATTCACGGAACTTAAGATGTTCCATCGCACGCGTAGTTGCCAATGGTTTTTGTGGATAGTATAAGATATTAGCCATGGTATCCATTCTAACTGCATAGTTTGTTAAGAATACACCCATAGCTTGCTTACCCATAGCAGATTGGTAGGTATTACGTGGCGATTGGTTATGATCAGGGAATGGAATAATCAGCGCAGCGACACCTAAAATCATCGAAGGGTGAATCTCACAGTGTGTAAACGTGTGTGAGTTTGCCGAAAACGTAGGCTTAATACGTTTAGCAGCATCGATTTCTTCCGGAATATCTGGCACTTCTTCCTTTACACCAGCCAGTTGTTGTTGTTCCAACAATGCGGCGGCCTTAGAAGCTTCCAAATCTTCTGGTGTCATTGCAATCATGATAGTTTCTTCTTCTTCAGCATCAACATATTCAATTACTCCATCACTAACTAATGAGGACCATGTGTAAGCAGACAGAGAATCTTCTTCATATTCATCATACTCAGAGTTGAGCAATTTGTTAACGTGAACCTTCTCCAATTTGATATCTCCCTTAGTAGGAGATTCATTGTCATCGTCCACAATAAACAATGGACGGTACACACGACCAGCATCAGTGAAGATCTTGAATTCTTTTTCTCTAATGTCTCTGATGATAGATACTTCTGGTGAAATATCTCCTCTTCTACGTAAGTTACGCATGGTGTCAACCAATTGTGCTGGTTCTCTGTGTGTTCCCACCCAGACACCGTTAACAAACACACGTGTAGAGTCTGGGGAGTTGGAAGGAACATAATCTTCCAATGGTTCCATACCCCACTCCTCCAAAAAGTATAAGATTGGCTCTGATGGTGTACCAACAGAGATACAAGTCATCAACGACAAGTTCTTGACCAATCCACACGCTTGACCTTCTGGTGTTTCGGCAGGACAGACAAGACCCCAATGAGTGTTGTGCAATTGTCTAGGCTTTGCAATCTTACCGTCACGACCAATAGGTGTGTTGGTTCTACGCAAATGCGACAAGGTGGAAGAATAAGTATATCTGTTCAACACTTGCGAAACACCTGCTCTTGCACTCATAGCCTTCTTTTGTTCTCCCCAGTTTCCTGTGGCAAGAGAGTATCTCAACCCGTCGGTGATGGTCTGTGACTTGACAGCCAAAGTCAAGTTAAATTCTTTATCATTTTCAACACATCTTTGCATGTAATTGTAGATATCCTTTGTAAGTTTACGGAAAAGAATACGGAACAAGTTTGCTAAAAGAGGACCTGCCAAGTCCAATCTCTTTTTACCGAAATGATCTCTGTCGTCAGGTTCTTTTCTTTCCAATGCACACAATAATAATCTATTCACCATGTAACCCAAGAAGAAAGCCTTTCTAGTTTCAAAACCTTCTTCCTGTGTGATGTTGGGAAGAAGTTCCTTTTGTAAGATATCTTTAGCGTATTGAATACGTTTTTCTCTTCTAATACCCATGACACCTCTACGTCCAATGAAATCAAGTGCCACTTCACGTTCTTGGATCACAAACCCTTCTTCTACACAGGGTTTCAACATTTCCAACATTTGCCAATCGTTTGCATCGTAACAAATGTGTTCCAAAATATCTCCATCCGGTACAATTCCCAATGCTCTGAACACAATCACTATAGGAATATCTTCTTTGATGTATGGTAAAGTTGCTTTGATGATTCTTCCGCTGGTTCCCTTGTCGTCTCTTCCGTACAATTTGATTTGCATGGAAGAAATCAATCTCGATCCCTTTTCTAATGCAGATCTGATTTCTGCTACATGCGATACTGGCGATGGGGCAGCCTTTTTGAATACTTGAACAATGTTGGCTGCAGATCTTTCTTGGGCAATCAACACCTTTTCGGAACCGTTGATGACAAAGTAACCACCCATATCGTATGGGCATTCCTTTAATTCATAAAATTCATGTTCACCCAAGTCGCGCAACATACAAAACTTAGACCGCAACATAACAGGCACTTTACCCAAGTACACTTTGGTTTGGGGTTCTTCGTCTTGGACCTTTTCTTCCACCCATTCCAATTCATTCTCCCTACGCTTATTATCATCCGACTTGAACACCTTCTTGGTCATATCAACATAAAGTGGTGATGAGTAAGTCAAATTACGCAACCGCGCTTCTTGAGGAAACATAGGATGAGTAGTACCATCACCTTCAGTCTGAGTTGGCTTTGAAATATAGATCTTACCAAACGTAATCTCATACCTACGGTTCTCATGATCATGCTCAGACGTATGCTGAGCTGGTTGATCCAAGATTAAATGAGAATCCTCCCACACCAACTCCTGGATGGTCGTCTCGATAAATTCGTCAAACGAATCTAACTGCTGCGAAACTAAACCCTTTTCCTGGAAGAACGAGGAGATGACTGTCCAACAGTCCTCTGGAGTGATGCTGCTGCCGTCCTCCTCGTAATAGTATGGGTCTTCAGTGGACATGTTGTGGTGGCGATGGAAAATTTGAATTTGTTGTTGATTTTATGGTGAAAAAATTGGTAATTGATTTGTAAGCTGACAAGTTTGGTGGAGAAGAGAAGGAGGATGGGGAAGAGAGAATAGGAAGAGAGGAGAGGGTATGAGAAAGAGAGACTTTGAATGAGGAAATGTAGAAGTGCAATTAACAATTTGTAATGGTTTAGATGTTGGTTCATAATTATTTGGTTTACTTTTATTGTAGGTGTACCAATACTTCAATGATACTGATTGTCATCAAACTCTTTGAACAATAAAGGTAGACGTGGTATTAATTTTATAGCACATGATGTTTCAACTCCTACTTAACTCCTATCTATAGTATCTAAAGTTTCAACTCTCAAATTACTCTTGGTTGCACTCCTCATCACCACTCAATCTCAATTTTTCAAATTTGCACCCAAATATCAATATTTCAAAATTACAATGAAGCTCACTTCATAAATTACTCAGTACGAATAAACACAATTATCATCACAAGCTTTTAATTGCTATCCCCTAAAGAGATACTCACATATACAATTATTCACTATCAGATGAATATTCGCCATATATAAGATGAGCAACCTTTTCGCGGCCCATACTCCTCAATAATGGAATCTCTAACCTGTTGGCTGCGACTATGATCTCATACAATTCTAATTCTTCAACTTTGAAGTACTCTTCATCCCAAGCTTCAAATAGTGGAAGACTTTCACTTCTGAATCTTCCTTTAAGGCCTTCTAGCTCTTTCTCACTCAGATAACGTACACACCATTGCAAAATTTTCTTCAAGTATCTTCCATCAACATGTGGAGTTCTAATCTTAATCGCCTTTTCGGGATCACGAGTACGAATTGCATCAATAACTCTCTTTATTACCTCAGATTTCATAGCTGTACTCTCTTCAACTACAAACCTAGAGTCGTCTGACGAGATTAGAATCATGTAACGCAGCATATTGAATAAAGAGTGGGATAATTAAGTGTATTTCAGAATTAAGTACTTTACACCTCCTTAAATAGTTTAGGAGGGATATTAATAGGGTAACAACGCGTGTTTAGTGTGTGACTTTAAGTATGTGGTGATATGTGTCGATTGTGAAGAATGTGTCAGTTTTGGAGATGTAATAGGGATGTTTGAGCCCAGAAAAATACGCCCATTTAAAGTTTCAAAGGTAGAATGAGGTGAGACACTTCTATCAACTTAATATTCAATCAGCTACCTTCCCTCACCTTCCCTATACTCTCACATCTCACCCTGCCTTCCATCTTAGCACTCTTAATCTACTCCGACTTTCACGACATCAACAAACCAAACCAAAAAAAAACGACATCAATATGAAAAAATTTCACCAACCAACCATGAACAACGTTTGGAGTTCGTTTCTGAGAGCGGCAAGATCACTTCATTACCGTTCACACGGTAAAAAGTACCCTCAAGTGAACATAAAAGATGTCACGTTAGACAAACCAAGATCTGGATTCCGTAAAGAAAGAGAACCATTGATCTCACAAACCGTGAAAGACACACTTTTCTCTTCATCTGCTATCAGAGCCAAGTATGAAGCAGCAGGAAAGCCTGTACCAATCAAGTACCGTTCTCGCAGTGATGAGATTTCTAAAAGAAACTATGAACAGTTCCAAGACGAAGTCGCTACTGGTCAAGCACATTTCAAAGTAGGTGGAAAAGAAGTGTATTTCCCCGGAGCACGTATATGTTTACTTAGACCTAATGCCAAACACACCCCATACCAAGCTAAGTTCTTGGTTCCTAAAAAGTTCAATAAGATGGACTTGAGAGACTATTTATGGCATGTTTATGGATTGAGAGCCTTGAATGTAACTGTTCAATTACTTCACGGAAAGTTCACTAGAATGCCTAATGATCACGCTAGATACAGAACCCCTCAGTTTAAGAAGATGACTGTTGACATGGCTGAACCTTTTGTGTGGCCTGAAATCCCTACCGAAATCACAGAAACCGCGATGCACGTTCACGAAAACGAATCACAAGTCATTCAAATGAAGCATGCCTTAGGCCTGGATAAATTGAAACCACTCGAAGGATTTGATGACACTTTCGCTATTCCAAAGTTGACAGATTCGTTTGTCTCTAGTGGTATGAGAAAGGCTGGTGAACAAAAGGTAAAAGAATACAAGGACAGAGAAGTTGAAAAGAGTGATAGGTTGTTGGTGAAACAGTATTTGAAGTTGTAATCATGTATATAGATTAGATTACTCAATGTAATTAACTGCAAGAATATATAATTGTAAGTGGATCAAGAGAGTGCTCGAATTGTGAATTTTGTCCAATATTTTTGCACCCAATTTCCAAAGATCAGTTTACACTTGACAACTCGAAACAAATCGAATAGTCTTTACGTTTCTGAATAGGTTTGAATATGTTATATTTGTAGCTCACATTTGAGCTCGGCTCGTGCGTAGAAGTCAAGCGACTCTAACCTATCAAGAGTATGGTTTCACATTGTAGATATTAAGACTGAAGCAGAGTACACAATTTTAAACATAGAGTTTAACTGAATACTCTTGCATATCTGTTTCTTATTTGTTAATGTCTATTTCATTTTAACTCACATCATTATTTAATTGAAGCCAAAATGTACTGTATGGAATACTCTTGAAACTGTAACATATTTCTACATCCTCAATACCAGTTCAATTGCGTATAACAATAGTCTACTATGATACGAGATCCTTCAAAGTCAAATAAAATCAGTTAACACTACCGAGGAAGAATATTATATTTTACCAGAGATTCTGTGTGGTCAAAATAATAAAACTGTCGACTTTTTAAAAAGGATCCAAATAATCATGGTTACTTGCCAAAACGGTACATACAATGACAGTGAGAAACGTCATTCTAAACCTGCTAGCTCGTTTATTGAATTATTCGGAGTCTCTCGAGGAACATTAGTTAGTACGTCGGAGCTTTTTAAGAAGATTTCATTAAGTTATCTTGGGATATGTAACTGTATGTTCCGAAATAGGCTTTATTAGATCATTGTCTTTCAGTTAAGGAGTAGACATTGGCTATCAATTCTCCTGTATCTAATAAGCCGTACTCTTGTGTTATCTTAGCGAATTCCAGTTACCTTCAAACTCTATTCAGCACTCCTTTACTTGAACCTACAACGATACCCATCATTTCCACCCTATCGTAGTTTCCACCAACTGAACAAGAATAGTTTTTTCGGTATTACTCTCGACTTAAATACTCATCCAATCATCCAACCAACCTTTGTCACCTTCTTTCGCAGCTACAATTTGTACATGCTATTTCACTGAGTAACAACTTTAACGAATTAAAATTAAAGTGAATGAATTAAATTATAAAGTACCCGTTACTCTCTCCCTTTGTAGTCTTTATAGTACATCAGATTAACAATTCCTTCTACTCTCCCTCGTTTATCAATACTTCCTTGATACTTTATACTTTCTATAAATCAAAAACTCAATAATGCAACCTTGATGGTATGAGCCTTGGTAAAACGTTATTAATCATATTGAGCCATATAAACGTGCGAGTAATGGGCAGTTGACATCGTGAATCTTAGCCTGTTATCTATCTCATAACCAACGTTAATCTTAATAAATAGGTCAGTCCCGTGGAGGTATAGAAAGAGGGATATTATCCTTCTTAAATCCCGAAACATCCACTCACTTCGTTTTCAATTTAAACTATCAATTACACCTCTCCATACTACAATTAACCTCTTAATACTCGTATCCTAGTAACATACTTAATGTCTAATCGTAAATCATGGCGGATTACCAGATCCAGCCCTTCTTACCTTCACCTTGTTCCTTCAGGATATCAACCACGTCAAAATCATCTTCAGGTGTGGTTTCCAAGTTTGACGTATCAAACTTTGGTGCCAAAGTTTCATTGAATGTCTCAGTTTCATGGTTAACTTCACGTGAAACACCTGACGATGTTGCAACAGCTTCTCTCTCACCTGTAAACCGGCTTGTTAAGTTAGTTAAGTTCTTCACTAATATATACGATGATCCTAGAACCAGATTATATTCTTGGGATGTGGACGATGGGGTAGATTCTTGGTTGCCTGCACCACTGAATACCGAGCTATTAGTGGCTTCCACAGCAGAGTTCACTGCTGCACTCACATAAGGCAAAAACGAGTTCGGCTTTACTGAGGATACCTCCAACACTCCACGCTCCACCACCGGTTTGACGAATCTGTAGAACACCAAGCCACAACCGCTTTTGGTGAATTCCTGCCATTTAGCAGACTGCTCTTGGAGGGTATCCGTTTCAGTTTGAATTGACTGGTTTAATATAGCACCTCCCAAGGGTGCAATCATCCAGCACAGAACAACGAGCTTGATGAAGTTAAAAAACGGCAACACATGTTTCAACAACAACACTGACTCGAGCAATTCCGTAGCTGCACGTACGATCCAAAAAATAAACCACTTCTGAACATTCAAGGATGTTTGTTGGAGTTGTTCCTCAGTTGGTGGCGAACGGGGAGTACCATCATTAGATTGAACCAACTCGAAAAGTGGGTTGGGGAAACTAATACCACGAATGGTAATAGTAGCAGACATTGAATCTGACGAAACACGTTGGTAGCTGTTAAGTGCAACAAATGACCCGTACACTGGGACGATAGTAGAAACAATAGTACTAAATAAGGTTAGTAAGAAAGCCCTTTATTCGAACAAAAAGTCCCTTGAAAAGCACCAATTGATAACTCCAACCAACACTTCAACAATACTTACTTCAAAAACGCAAATAACATGGTAATATAAGGGCCTTTAGCTCAAGAAACAGTTATACCTTTTTTAAAACGGGGTCAGCCCTTATACTTTCAGGTCGCGCTACCAAATGGTTACAAAAATGAAATGAGGCGCTACCAGGTGATAAGGATCGATGGGTCCACAAAAAGGGAGCATAATCTTCTTTTATTTGAGTTTGGTATCTCTCAAATTAGGATTTGCATTCATGTGTTGATTCCATGATCATTGGACCTACTTTTTTGTAGTTGGATTTTTGGCTTTGGCTAATCTTTTTATTCTTGAATTACCTTCATACCTTTATTATCAATGATTGGTAGTGTGCGTTATCCTCTTAGTGTTTAATTAAAACTGTGGGGGAGATTTTTGATCTCGAGAAGATGGAGTCACTCTCATATGTCTACATTTAAAGATCGAGGGACTTTGTGATATGAATTATAACTAGGTTCAGTGGGGATCCAGATCATTAACTTCTGATGTTGATAAAAATAGAGATGTCTGTTTACATTAGTGCTTTCCTTGGTATTTTTCCTTATTGATTTGATGAGGTGAAGTAATGGAGTCATCATTTAATTTGAGGTATTGCAGTCGCTTTTGTTTTGTTTTTATTGACGGTTTTAACTCCTGTGGAGTGTGAGCGTATAGTGATTTGTGTAATTGGAATCTTATTGTGAATCGCAAGGTGCAGCACCTACTCTGGACAAATGATTATGGTATGTAGATTCACTGCTTATCACTCTTTATAGTTTCTCAAAACTCCGGGTTTGACCAACTTCACCTTATAAGACGTTTAAGAAACACCTTTTCTAACAAACTAAAACGTTGCTAAGGGAACCAAAATTCCATGTCATTCTTCGGCGTTGCACAATTTTTGACTTTTTATTGTATTGAGCTCACGGCTTTTGGTTTTCAGTATATATGCTGTGCAAATTGTACAACATACCTTACTGCGGAGATAGAGAATTACATCCCAAGCTCGAGTACAACTTCGTAATTCAATTAAACGGGACTGTGTCTATTTCGTTCCAAGAATTGACATTATGCATTTTGGTACACACATTTATGCAATATAATCATATTGAAAAATACCCGTTAAGAAGTAGGATACTGCTCATTAATAGAGTTTGTGATCAGAATCCTACTAAATTTATTATACATGTTGACGCAGCTCGAGAGTGAAACGTTTTCATTCCACAAATCACAATGAACGTTGGAATCAAAAATTAATACCTGCATCTCACATTCATGTATTCAACATGACGAAGGTGTTGATATTCAGCACTCAAATTTCAAATACGAGTTTTTAAGATCATCCACAATTAATTCAATCGATCTTCAGTATCTCTCATATCGTTAATTTTCACTTTATTTTGACACATTAACCATCTCAAAAATTTTAAATGTACAAAGATGTGAATAATAATAACCCCTTTAGGACGATTAAATATCAACACCAAGGTTGAGACTGAACCGAGTTTCGATTCAATGTATAACTTTGTGATCCGGTCAAGCAATACTCGATACTACAATTACAATAAACATTCTTTCTCGCTCAAACAAAGCGAGAACGTATCATACATTACCATAAATCATAAATATTACCCATTATACATCAATCTTCTTTGCTCTTAAAGCTTCCATAGCGAAATCCCACAGTTCATGTGCTAGATCCATATCGCATGATATTTTACTCAGGTTTTCGATTGCCCCTCCGCAAACCAAGTACTGTCCTCCGTATTCTTCTTGTGTGAGGGTTGGTTCCATTGCAGCCTTCAACGATGCGAATGCAGCTTCCTCTGCATCTACTCCGTTCATTATATCAAACGTCTTGAATGCACCTCTTGCCAAAGGTCCTAGTAAAGTAATGTGTTTCCAGTAGTGGAAAAGTGGGGTATCAGTGACAACTCCTGGATGTATAGCAATACTGAGGATCTCGGGATACCTTTCATTTAACAACTTAGCGAAGTGAATGAGACAAGACTTTGACCTTCCATAGCGTACCCATGAGTATAAAAACCCTGGTTGTTTTTTAATTGGATCGAATGGGTGAAAGTGCTTGTACTCAAAGTGGTGCGCAATCGAAGATAAGCAAATAATTCGTGGAGGGAGTGGTTCGTGATAGTCGTCAGCCACTTCAAGTAAATGCCCTAACAACAATTGCGTGAGCAAAAAGTGCCCTAAATAATTAACCTGAAACTGGAGTTCAAACTTGTCTTCAGTCATTTCAAACGGCACTGCCATCACCCCAGCATTATTAATGAGAATGTGCACTTTCGGTTCTAAAAGGCTAAATTCTTTCACGGCATTTACTACGGTCAGTAGCTTGGCTAAGTCCATGTAAATATAGTGCAATTCTCCTCGTCTGCGTGTTTTGCGCTCTTCTCTTGTGTACTTGAGTACACGGGATTTTCCCTCGGCTGCTATAGCTTCCATAGCTTTAACAGCTTTTTCAACATTTCTTCCAGTGATGTATACCACATATCCATGCAAGTATAAGTGTAAGACAGTGTACCAGCCTATCCCAGATGTTCCTCCTGTTACAAAAGCGACCTTTCGAGTGATCTGTGAGTCCAAGTATGGAGCTTTGACAGGATTATAGTATCTCTTGTTAACCATTGTTGACTGCAAACGTAATCCTCCAAGCTGGGGGGGATGAGCATATTATATAGACGTACCCTGTCGAGTATACACTTAACCTTTTGCCGCATGTGGAAGTTGCTACCTTCCTATTGTATAAAGAGCCACGATCACAAAATAGGCGTATCTGGTACCTAAACAAAGTGAAGATGAAAGGGAATACGAGTATGCTTTGCCCTCTTTGCAGGTATCAAAATAGGTTTGTGTTCACTATTTTACACTGACTGTGCAATCTTTTGCCTGCCCAAGCATCAAAGTTTAGGGCGGTTCCCTACTCCGATTTCTGAGCCCCGCCTGTAGTCCTTAATCCTTTGACTAAATAATACAATTTTAAGGCACTCAAGCTAGCCTGTTAGTCTACAACCCCCTAAAATTTAAAGCTACTACCCACGGTCTTATGAAAAACCATCTGAATGCAGTATAAATCTACAACCTTAATATTTCCAGCGAAAGATGCAACAATTGTGATGATCGTTAACCTAGAATGGAGAAATCATATTATATTTTTAAAATGACAATAGTCAATCCAGTTATTCCTTTTTACAATCCGTCCTGTTCGCCCCCTCCAAGAATAACAATTCCATTGGTAAACGTACGATTGAATTAAACTCTGTGTGACTAGTTGAAATGTTCAGTAAGAATGTGATCATGGCAATAATAGGCGGGGGTGGTAACTGTTAGAGAACTTGCTGTTCAAGGATTTCAGTTTGAGCATGCCTCGAAGTATGATCAACAGTAATAGATTTATGCAATCCGATGTACAATATATACCCCAAAGAGGTTGTGCGTTTCTCTAATCACCAAACCACATTGACGTAAGAGCTATTACGC
Organism: Kodamaea hsintzibuensis (nom. inval.); assembly: GCA_030568835.1. NCBI lineage: Eukaryota > Fungi > Ascomycota > Pichiomycetes > Serinales > Debaryomycetaceae > Kodamaea > Kodamaea hsintzibuensis (nom. inval.). Next base: position 92,469 of record JAJMJA010000037.1, read on the forward strand.
ATGTAGATTACACATACTCTAGTCTAACATCGAATCTTCCCTTTAGAAGCTTGGAATGAACCTTGTGAGGTTAAAATAAGGCAGCAAACAGTGTCACAAACCTGCAAGGCCACAAATGTTGGGTGTGAGTGTCAGGAGCGTTAGACGTAGTTCTAGTGTAATCTCTCAAATCAAAACATAACTAATCAGCAGACTAGAGATGAGTAAGTTAGCATCCCTGTAGCAGCCTTTTTCGGGTTTCCTACAACCAAGTAAATTGTCAACTCTATTGATTTATGCAACACTACATTAGATCTAATTTCGCTAATTGGTCTACAAAGGCTCGTGTATTTGAACATTTAAGGTGTAGCCGACAATAGGGGATTTTCGGGGTTGAGGACATTATAACCTGATACAATAGAACATGCTTAAACTTGACAGTGTTTTTGGACTTCTGTAGGGGGTGAAGCACCCTAATATTTAATTTATTATTGATTCTTCTGTAGGTGTTCCTGTGAAGGATCGTATTGTTTTGGTCTGGAAGCACTCCCCAATCCTCATTATTCAGTAGGTCTGGACACTTCTTTATTCAATTGTTATGCTTGTAGAGAAGAATGTTTACCTATTTCTAAATATATAAGTGACCCACTTAGTCCACAAGATTGAGAACCTGCAACAACTGCTCTTACCAGTTATTTTAAGGTAACAAGGACCCAACAACATGAGACAATACTCCTGAGTTGATATTTTAAAGCGATCTTTAGAGGTGATTATCAACCCCGCAAAATGAGGTACATAAAATTTGACACTGTAAACATTTTAATTTTAGCTTGTCAACGGGGAAGAAAATGATGTACCTGAGGTTTTCAGGGATCAAGGTGTTTGTATAATTGTATGGAATAATGCGTTGTATGTGTGGTATTTATACGGTAAGTTTAGCTGGTACATGTAATGTTCGTACTATGATTCCCTTCAGTTGATTCGAATTCACAAGGAAATTAGGAGAGCATGCTCTTGACCCATTAGTAAAACATAGCCTCGAAATTGTAGGCAACTGAGTTCATATTTAATAATATTATCAGCATAAGGTGAAGAGAGTGTAGTGTATACATTTTCTCGCTTTATCAGTGACTTCTGCTAGTTTACATCTGACTTCGAATCACATAAGGGTTCGAATATACGTATACCTTTAAAGATGTTGTGAAGTTAGAGTGTAGAATGTAATAAAATAGTTGGACTGTAGCGCAATCTGGCACTGCCATCTTTCTTCGATTTCTATTGAATTTGCCAACATTAAAGAGATATATATTATACAAGCAAAGGATCAGCTGGTTTTCAGACAATAAGAAGCGAATTCAATTCCATATTTAAGGATCGAATTCAGGTTCGACTCCAGGCAGTAAAAACATTTTATTTCCTCATTTGGAATACAAAGTTGAGGAGACTCTGTTGTACTTTTAATCTGTTGCAAAGTATTGGCAACCCGCACGGAGGTTATACGACAAGAGAGGAGTAATATACTCGGTGGGCTCGGAAATGGATGTGACCATGAATGTAAACCACTACTATACGCATAAAATGAAAGAATCACTTGATTTTAACACCAAATGGGGATCTATTGTTACTTAATTCTAAAATGATTTACAATTGTTGGAGTTAATCGATTATGAGGAGTTCTGAGGAGTTCTGAGGGAGTGATTATAAGGTAAAGGCAGAGTGGGGGAGTGTAATCTCCGTTGTTAAATAAGGCCATTTATCATCCCATAAAGATACCTCGTCAGGCTTGTGAGGTCCCGCATTTGTTGTAGTTTTTATGGATGGTGAGCACTTCAAATATTTATACGGGGGGAATCTGACGTCATTTACAAATAAAGTTCAACCAACTTGTATTCACGATAGTTAAAAAGTCGATTCCTATTGTTTATTGACGCCCTATCGTCCACTTAGTGGAGATTGACAGTCATTTCAATTGCTTCCAATGCCATCCTTCCCCAACAATTTACCCCGTACGTTTGTATAACATGAAATTGTTATGTAGCACTTTGAATTAGGTGCCCCCGTCAAGTTTAGTTACATTTTGGCTCGCAATAACCTGCTTTAGAGTGTCGTAATATACTCGGAACGGGGTAGCGTGGTGCATTTTGTGACTCTAATTATAATCCATTCAAGGTTTGTCGAATCAATATACGGTTCTATATAACCCGTATCACTGAATTTCCCATGCATTTTTGACAGGATTGTTGTTAAGAATGGCATCATCGAGATACTTGTCCAAGTTACCAATTGTCATGGTTGGCAACATTCAATAAGTGCACCTCAAAGTGTATATCACTCTCCACACATCGCACTAATAACTCTAATACAGATCCCTGATCTGCTCCACTCAGCTCCACTCAGCTCCACTCAACTCCTCACCTAAGAAGCCATGATTTACCAGCCCCACACAGCCAGTCGTATTGGGGTACGCAGCCCTGCAGTCACAAAGTGATGCCCAGGCAAAGAAAGAAGCTCACCCACTTCTGTACCCTCGATCACTTTGACTGGCCACCCCGAAGTGGAGTTCACCCTCTTCGCAACCGATACGGAGATGGCAATACAGGAGGGGAAAGATAAGAGCAAACGTGATAAGAAGTGGTGCAGATCAAACCTGCTGAATTCAACTCCACAGCAGAATAGGGGCGTCAAGGAGGGGACTCCAAGTTATCTTGCAATTCCATTGGACAATCAACTCCGACGATGAGGAGTTCTGCATGTGGATCATTGTCCCCTCAAGCTATGTGATCTATTGTAGCCATGTCTCTCTCCTCAACCCTTAATCGGACTTCAGTTGCTGGCAGATTAAATACTGTAGTATGGGTTTTTCTACGCAATTAATTTGTCATGTTAATTTTTGCCTCCGCTTGTGCCAAACCACTAAAGTCAGTATATATATACCCAAAATCCCCCTCGAAATATTTTGGAAAAGTACTAGTTTTGTAGATACAAGATGACATTGAGAGGTATTGGTTTAAATTCTGGGCTCAAGGGCCTTTTTGGGCGCAATTCTGATGTGACTAAAGCAGTTCAGACTGTGTTGGATTTCAAGCAGTATCCAGCTGAGCTGTTGCTGGGCATCATGACTAGATCTGACAAAGAAATGGGTGGTTACTCGAGTGTCAATTTTGATATCAATGAACAAGGTGTGGGACATTTCCATGGGGTCCTTAACTTGGATTTACCCAAGGATCGTCCTGAAGTGACCAGATCCGGTTACGCAATGTTCCGTACTCACGACCAAAAGGAGCTGTGGCTTCTGGGAAACTCGTACTGGGATTGGTCAAACTTGCTGCTGTTGGTAATGCGTGTCAAAGGAGACAGACGCAAGTATTTGGTAAACATTCAAGCTAACACACCATTGGTGACTGATTTATTCCAACACAGATTATTCTTAAAGACACCAGGTGAATGGGAAACAGTCGTTATTCCATTAAACGACTTTGTGATGACCAACTACGGAGTCATCCAAGACGGTAGCGAGTTGAATAAATCAGAAGTCAAGACATTGGGAATAGGTTTACTCGACAAACAATACGGGCCTTACTCATTGAAGGTTGACTGGATCAAAGTCATGACAGGTGCAGAAGTTGAAAGAGAAACACAAACTTCACGCTTGGAGAGATTGACAGATGCAAAAGAATACGCTGGCGCAGCCTTTGGCGGTTTCAAAGACGAAGAACCTAAGAGTACTATCTTTTAAGTAAAGATGGTGCTAAAGGTTACTATATATTCATTAAATTAAGACGTTTTGGGGCCGCAACAAGGGATTTTTCAACTTTTCCACGTTGCCATTGCAAATAAAGGTGTATACTAATAAAAGCGATAAAAAAGGGTTAGCGATTTTCGAGTAGATTGACGTCCCCGCATAATGTTGAATGACTATGCAACCGTTTCGTTGGAAAGGTAATACTTGATGTGGGAGGGGATTAAAGGGAGGGGACTGGGTGTTGATGCTCCCCTCACATGAACTCTTTCTCTAGTCACGTGAACAGGTCCCTTCGTATCAAAGGGACTACTATGAATAATAAGGAGTTATGAGATGGACTCGACCAGCTGCACATTGTAACTTGTGAATTGTGGGGATAAAGGTGAAATTGACGAGAATTTTGTTGGAAATGAAGCTGATTTTCGAGAGCTGAGTGAAGGGAGCAATTGTAGTTTGGAACTATTATGGTTATAAACCTTTCATGGAAGAAAGTTTTACACCATTTTTCAGCAATTGGAATAGTACCTACTGTTTTAGATAGTTTAATACAATGTTTTTAATATTCAAAGTACTTAGCATTTACAGATATTATTCAGGACTACTGCCCTTCGAACGTGAATCTGGCATGAAGAACTTTGGTGGCCCTAAATGAGATACTTGCGGAGCTTCTAATAAATGGTACTATCTACTTCATCAAAATCGAACCTTTCGAAACCTTATCCTTATCCTTATCAGCAATGATAAACCTATATGCCTTTGCTTTTTAAAGTGACAGTCATATGGGTCATTTACTTTGAAAGGGAGGAGTTCCTAACATTTATCAAGTTCTTACTGTTACATCCAATGAATTAGGCTTGTGAAATAACCAAAGACTCAATACTTACACTGCAAGTGTTAACCATTCTGACAACAATTGATGCTAATATCTTCTTCGTTGCCAATCAGTTCGCCTGTAATGATCCCTACAAGCTTGATTTATTTTTGTAGAATCACCTATAAAGTCTAAAAGTCAAATAAGCAATAGTGACAACTGCATTACAGAATATAGTAAATCCGTAATACTATTAACTTTAAGTATACATTATCCTCAGGAGTCCACTCTCTCATTGTCAATCACATTAGTTACTGTTCGAAATAATGATGACATATCCATTTAGTGTTGTGTACGTCAATTCTTCGTGACTGCATCAATTATCTTACTGATTCTCTCATACTCCTCTTCTTAACGTCCTAAATCTAAGCTGACAGCACAGCATACGAAGAGCAAGCTCAAAGGATGGCGTAGTCAAGTCACTTAAAATATTCAGTATCTTGTGATCAATTACCACATCAATGAGATACCACCGAACCAGAAGTCACTTACGAATTAGTAACTGAAGATTATTTGACTATCATAAGGAATTTTGTCCTAGTAACTATAGGAATTTAACCTACATCTTGGGTGTGTAAACATTATGGCTGTTCAAATATAGCAGGATAACGAAAATGTGGTAGAGAATGGAAAGATAGGCCCAAAACACTTAGTTCGAAGTTGACTACAATGCATGTGATTCAATTAATGTGAGAACTGTGCTTGTTCCTGAACAAAGAACAGCTAGTCATTGTTGAATAAACAATCCTCTTTTGCCTCTTAAGGGGTAGAAGTAAAGAACATTTCGGGCCTCAAACCATGCATACAAATTTTGTATGCACCTATCTTCTATGAAAATTAGTGCAATAATTCTAGCTCAATATTCAATATTATTCACATACGAATAGTATCAAGTTATTTACCTCGTAACTATGTGTTGTAAAAAAAATGGGTGGTTAGACTCCTTTGAGTTTGCATTAAGATTGAATTGGTACGCGAGAATTGGTTTAAGGTATCGGTGCCGGAGAATATGAATGTAGTTGTAAGGAGATACCCTATCATTGATGTGGATTGTCTTCTAAGTACTGCTAATGTAAAAGTTGTTAACGTTAATAGCTGAACACTGCATGTTGCTAGAGAGATGGAATGAGGATATAATGATGGAATATTGATGGTGAATTGATCATATGACTATTGAGTTTTGATTGTGAATTTCACTGAATCTTGCACCCAATCAAAGGAAAACGATCCAAGTAGATTAGAAAAGAATTAGGATTTCCTCTTTCTCAATAGTTAAGTGGTGTTTTGTAGAAGCTCCGCACTTGACTGTATTCCTTTAAACTCGTTCACAGACCAGCTCTCTTCATGTCTGCCAATTAGAATCATTCTAATAATCACCTAAAAAAATGCTCTTTGAATTGTATAAACAGAGTTACTTACCGTTAATTAAGAAGAATTTATGAAAGGTTCGAGTATAATTCGTAGACTTTCCAGATACCCTCGATAATCAGGAGATTGGTGTACTAATAAAGATCGTAGTTAACCTGGTACACTGAAGTAAACGATTGGGACTCCTCTAACTGCTTGGACCTAGCTGTTAAACCTTAAGTCGTGTAGATTCCCAAAAAATCATGTGACTGTGACTTAAATTTATTTGTGCTGGACACGAACGAAAAATACGAAAATTTTCAATATAAAAGAAGACGAAATGTGAAAATTTTTCATTTCAAAAACACTACACATATTATCAAAGATGGCAAGAGGCCCGTATGTCGACATCATTATGATGATAGACGCTGGAGTACAATCGTAACTGATTTGGAAACAGAAGATAGCGCTGCTACGCTAGCGTAGCAGCCACACCAGTCCCCATTCAATGGGGACTCGGAGGGAGCCTTGTCGATAATATGTGATCAGTATTGGAGAGTTGAGTTGAGTCAGTGGAATGAAATGTTAATATAACATGTTATGTGTTATGTTAGTGTTATGCTGATATAATATTTAATGTGTTATGTTGGTGTTATGCTAATATAATATGTTAAGTGTTATGTTGGTATTATGTTAATTTAATATGTTAAGTGTTATGTTGATTTAAAGTTAATATAATATGTCAAATATTGATTTTAATGTTAATTTTAATGTTGATGTTATTCATGCTAATATCGTTACTGTTTATATTAATATTAATATGAGTATTTCGATGTTGATATTTTTTTCTTGATTTATCATATTCATTTTCAAATTCATATCAAATTAACATGAATACTAATATACATGCTACGTGAATATATCATAATATTTATGTTTTAACATTATATTATTGATACTTTTAACATGCATATTTCATTCCACATCATGTCATCCCTCCAGTACACTCAATTTGAGATGATCACATATACGGCAACTCTATCTAGTCTATCCTCTCGTAAATTTAAACATAAACTAACAACCTTTAGAAAGAAGCACTTGAAGAGATTAGCAGCCCCATCCCACTGGATGTTGGACAAATTGTCTGGTACTTACGCACCAAGACCATCTGCCGGTCCACACAAGTTGAGAGAATCTTTGCCATTGGTTATTTTCTTGAGAAACAGACTTAAGTATGCTTTGAACGGTA